>JACXGK010001118.1:0-47750 GCA_016801125.1 Novumbra hubbsi | reverse complement strand
ATTGTTTCCTGGTTCCTAATCCAGATTACACCAAGCACACAGTGTCTGGGAGTCCTGCAAAGGGCAGTGCAAATTGGCTCTATCCAGATTAGGTTTGGTCAAGAGCTTGTCAGACTCTAATAATTAAAAGTAGAATGGCGTTGTGGAATGAACTTTGCCAGACACATTCCCTCCATTGCCGACTAAACATAGACTCAGCCAGGCAAAGCCGTAACTTCCAATGGCTATATACTCTATGACCAAACCGTACCTTTTGTTTGCATGTTTGTCAAGGCATTCGTAATGTACAGCTAAATCAGCTCAGATCATTGCGATCATTTCTAACAAACTGACCTAAAAACCAAGTTTACTTTCTTGCAGGCGCTCCGAGCATAGCATCACGACATTGTCTCGCCAATAGATCCCTGTGAGTTAGTGCTAGCAACACCACTTGTTACTGTGTCCATACTACTCTTGTGAATCCGCCTTTGACATTCATGTGTTGCATTACTAGAATGCCCAGTTTTGTTGTGCCTTAAAGTAGAAACTGTAAATTCTATCTGAAACGTGTCACTATATTTTGAAAAGTAGTGTATATTTTATGGGAGGATGCCAACATAGATCTTAAAACTCCAGATACATTTCTAAACAATCAATGATATATCCATTTCAAAACAATTCTGAATGTTTATGTTACAGTCTGGAACTCTTGGGAATAACAAAAGCACTTTTAGTGAAGCAGACAAAATACTAGCCTTGTTCCAACATTTCCAAAAACAGATAAAAATATGTATTTGTCCAATTTCCCTACTACTTTTTATTCATTTTGAAAGTACAACACACAGAGTTCGATACTATATGGTATGTATTCAGGACAATGACGAATGTCCTCCCAATATGCATGGTTGATATGTACAGTGATATTATCCTTTTGCATTAACTGCCAATTCCTTTATCATCCTGCATAGCATATCTCATAACTGACCCCCCCACCCCTTTATACCACCTCTCCCATCTCTACAAATACAAAAAGGGAAATATGCTCTTGGAATTTGGCCAGCTATGTAAGATTAAATTATTCATTAATGTTAATAGGCTTACCCTCTTTCTCATACCCCCCCCCCCCCAACTCTCTTTGTCTCTGCACATGCTAAAAGGATATTATTGACCACTGATGCATGGTATCATGGAGTCTTTATTAAAAACTATTTTGACATAGGTCATTACAGAAGTGTATTTTCCTCTTCTGAGACACGTACGTTTTTCAACAACCACAAAGGCTCTTATACTGTTTGGAAGGTTGGACTAGGATGTCCACTAATAATAGTAGTCCAAAAACAGCATTTTGATTGCACATGGAAATGTATTAATTATCAAGCAATTATTACATGGAACAGTCAATACTTATTACTTCTGAAACATTGTTTCTTCAAATGACACGCAGGGGTGTGAACATGGACCTCTAAATGGATGCAAAAGAAAGTAGATTGAAGTGGTCAAACGACAGCAAAAAGTCTGAAATAACAACGCAAAAACCCCCCTGTAAGATGTTTTATGTGTTTCTGTGTTGGCAGGGATTTTGTTTTACAGAAGGAATAGATCATCTTCAGTCAGCATTGATGTACTAGAGCTTCTTTCTTGTTTGGAAAGTCCTTTTGCATGTTGCTAATAGCCAGCCATTTTTAGCAAACTAATTAGCTAGCTAGGCTAATGTTGCTATTGGAAACTAATCCATGGTGATTTATTTCTAATGTCAAAACAGGCTACCTCCCTGGCATTTGACAGGAATATCAAACATCTGTGTAAAATATAATTACATCACCTCCACAAGAATCTCAAGTAGATTAGCTTGTCCATGCTTTAATCTCATCAATGCTGGACATGCTGGAAACCCCATCTCATCATCTCTGCCCAAACTCCCTGTCTCAAACTCCTACATAAACCCCCCCAGAGGGAATTTCAACAACCCAAGGACAAATGCAAGGATATCGTTAATACCATTAGCCCAGATGTGTTTAATATGTGCTCGCCCGGGGAAGGTGCCCATCTCCGTTTTCCACTCAACTACTGACTTTCTGAAGCTCTGGCGCTTTCCTCCTATGCATCTGCACCACGGTTATGAGAGCATACTCCCTCCCCAACAGCAAAGGTTTTTGGAGGCATTTTAGAGTGCGATGAGAACAGAAAACCCCCGTTGACAATGCCCACCTCGCTCCCCAGGCCAGGGTGACCGATTTACATCACTGTGGGTCTTCCTAGCGACCAGTCTGCTGGAGGTTCCCTCAAGGCTCCCACTCAGCTGGGTGCCACGAAAGAATACTTCAATGCGGGCCGTCTGGGAGGTCGCGGCGTGTCAACACAGAGGAACAGCTGAGTCATTCGGATTCCGGTGGGACCATCTTCACACCCCCTGATCTGGAACGAAGCAGTCATCCAGGCCAGCCAGTGGATTCACTTCTCCTACCAGCTGAAGTTAACTCAACAGCTTCAAGGCTCCACCTCTCCATCGATATTGTGTACTCCGTGCTGACCTTTTCAAACATCGTTTACACTTCCTCTTTACTGCCTGAGATGATTAAGTTGACCACGCCATGCATTCTATATGTATGCAAGTGGGTATAAATATTCATAAAAGAGTGATCTTAAATGAAAAGGAAGTTGATTTTAGAACTAAGGGAATCGAATACAATACGGCTTATGGATAGGCTTTGCCTCATTATATTAAGTAAAACATCAAGGTTTCAACCAATTACATACTGTAAGTGTTAAACAATATGCAATGCAAGTACTGTTTTTCCTCATGTTTTCAGACACTATTCTGCTATACAGTTGAACAGTTTTGGGGAGAGGGTTATTGCTGAAAGAGCAGTGGGACAGATTTAGATCCACGTTTTGTTTTTTGGTGATGATTTTATTAGATTCTTGTAAGAAATGACATGGAGTTTTCAGTCACACAGTACTGTGCAAAAGCACAATCTATATACAACTCTGCCTCCCAAAAATATTGAAACCACTATAGTCAAAGTACCAAGACAACATATCAAATGTTGAACTGAGAAATGTTATTGTTCCTAGGATTAATTGCATTCAGAAATCTACACATTAGCGTTGGCCAAGAACAATTACAGACAATCCCTTATAAGTAAACCTGTCCTATTGGTTACCTATCACATCATTTTGATAGCCAGTTCTGACATCTGGGAACTGCTCGTTTGTGATTTCAAATGCTATTCAATTCAGTGGCCGGGGGTATTTCAATAAGTCGGGTCTGTGCCTCGGTTGTTGGGGCCTTTTTACTAGGCCCACCGTTGAACATGGAATTGGAATGGAGGCTGGCAGTGAGGAGTGCTAGAACTCATAAAAGAGCCAGTAGAACTGTAGAAAGAGAGAGGGTCTCCAACCCTCCCAGTGCTGGGAATCACCCTCAGCAGAGCAGATGACAGGTGATCCATACACAAACCCAAATGACACTCATAATGCGAATCCATCTCTGACATTCCCACAGCCATAATACCACACCTTCAACCACCTCTGCCTGTGCAGCGCAGTGCCATTAACCAGACCTGGCTGAGTTCCCCCCAGGGCCTGAATCCCTGTTCCATGACCTCCTTCTGCCCTGCCAGAACCCAGCTTGAACACATCCCCGTCATCACATCCAGGACCTCCTGCTCCCCTTGACAGGATGAGATCTCCCCCTGGACAGGAGAGGTGGAGAGCCCTGAAACACTGACAGCTGCATTACTCCCTAGGTCATATTGCTTAGGCTGATGTTGGGGGGGGGAGTGGCAACATGATCCACTAGTCCCTGAAGGAAGTGAGAGTAAAAGGGGACAGCCTAAGCCTATCTCTGAGTTAAGACATTATTTTACCTTTCAGGTCTGATTTTCCAACCAGCAACCTTCGTGTTACTCTCCACTCAAACAATGTTATTTGTAAAGCCATTTTTACATCAGCACTTTTACAGAACACCCTGCCTAAAACCCCAAAGAGCAACAGTGTTGAAGCGCAGTGGCTAAGAAAACTCAAAAGGTGGCCAACTTTTTAAAAGGAACCAGGCTGGGAGGGGTGACCTGTCCTCTTCTGGCTGTGCCAGAGGAACATTTCAGAACTACAGGTTGCAATAGTTAATTAAAGCATGTGGGCTGTGTCCAGAGTCTATAAAACCTAGTCCAGGTCAGAGGCATGGTCAGATGGACAAGGACAGGGACATCCTGGGGGGATGGTCAGCAGAGTGGCTGGAATAGTCAGGCGTCGTCTTGATCTGCAACACAACCAGGACGGCTTTGGACAAGTTTGTGCTTTTACCTCCAGGTGGTCAGAGATACAATTGAGATCTGTACCATCAACCTCTCTCATACATCCTGTCTACCTTTATTTTTTACTCATGTTTGTGATACATGATGCATATTCTCTCGGTTTGGGGGAACAATTCTATTCTAAATGCAGTTTATTACATGGTATGTCTTAGCGTCCCTCTAGCCCAGGAGAGGCCCCCAGAACCGGGCAAGTTTACACCCAAAACATTGAGGGATTCAATGCTACCTTGCCTATAAAATTGGGGTAATGGGAGCCGTGGAGACCACAGTTTAAGTTTACAATTATGTGAAAGAAAATGAAGACACATAAAATGCAAGTGGAGCCCTTTTCAAATGCAGTACACAAAGAGTGAATAAAAAAAACAATGCCTCTCTCCTCTTCCTTACAGATATGTCTAAGCGGATGCAGGCTATCTGATAGCGTTTACACATTTAGTATTCTTCTGAGATTTCCAGAGATCTTTCCAGATTTAAATTATACAAATTATAATTGTTAATCTCTGAGGGGGAAAGTGTTTTCACACATCTAGCTAATGAGCAAATGGTTAGGGTTTCTAAGAGGGTGCTAGATATGTGTCATACAAAACGATGCGCTAGTATCTATTTCTGACTCACTGATTCTTTCGGTCAGTTGATTTATCTGATGATCTGATTTTGGTGTAAGATTCACTAAGCATTATTGTATGTTCTATAGCAGTTTGTTGAGTTTGCTTTCATAGGAAATGTTAACTGGTGTAATATATATATATAGTAGCAGTGAGAAATATAAGTAACAGCCCCATGTTAACGGGTGTAATATATATATATATATATATATATAGTAACAGTGAGAAATATAAGTAACGGCCCCATGTTAACTGGTGTAATATATATATATATATATATATATATATATATAGTAACAGTGAGAAATATAAGTAACAGCCCCATGTTAACTGGTGTAATATATATATATATATATATATAGTAACAGTGAGAAATATAAGTAACGGCCCCATCACAGGTTCTCCAGGCCCTGGAGGGCATTTTACTAACGTAAGTAGAAGTGACAGGTAACTGGTGAGGGAAAAGTCCAGAGGAAATCCCCAACCTCTCCCCGGGGGTAGCTGCATTGCCTTTGGGGCGGCTTCCCAGTGGTGGTTTGGGAGGAATGGGTGTGAGTGGTCATAGCTTTGGCAGCCTCTCTACCGCTCTACCCTTTGGCTTTCCTTCTCTGCCTCCCTCCGAGTCCCCCACAGCTGGGGCAGAGGAGCATAAAGGACATGGCTTGCTTTCGCATCTTCCACATTTGCGTTCAATACATACACTGCAATCCCCTTCTGCATGTAATAGATGGATAGACTAATGAATAGGCGCACATTTCTTCCGTCACCATATCACACGCAATACCTTTTGTGTACCGACTCGGACCCCATTGTTGGAATCTGGAGGAACGCTCACTATTTTGCTTTTTGAATCGCAACCACAAAACCTTAACTGTTTTTATTGCCTAACCTTACCCTTAACCTTACCCCTAACCTTAACACCACAACCTTAACTGGGATTTTCTTTCTAACCTAACCCTAACCTTAACCAGAGTAAAAGCAATTCCTACCTTAACCCTTCACCAATTTGACATTTCTAGAATGTGTACATCCATAAAATCCTTAAGTGTCCATTAGGTGCAGAAGGTGATTATAGTGTATGGTATGGCACGCTGTTTGACATTTGTGGTATACATACTCCATATGAGTGATTGGCTCACATGACCTGGTCCCGGGTGGAGATAGCTTTACAAGGGTGGAGCTGCTGGATGCCCCTGGAAAGTTCTTTGAAGGTGTTGGTGCGACATTGATGTATCAGACGGGGCACATTTGCGCCACTTCATATAGAATTATTTCACAAGCCCGCATAAATCTTTCTGGTAACATTTGTACTAATTATAAATGTGTTTTTTTTCAAATTGATCAGAAATAACAACTGGCCTTTATTTTGACTAATTAACTCACAAGATAGCAACTAAGTAAACGTATAACCCGATAAACAAATTAGATGAAGAGGGAACAGGCATTGAACAACGTCCTTTCTTGCGAGACCATGGACCAGCATTCCTTTCCCATTGTCAATGTAATAGTATGATCAGCCTACTTACTTTTCTTCTAATTGCTTTACCAAACTTATGACCAATCAGATAAGCTCTAAAAAAGATCTGATGTGAAAAGATCTGATGTGATTGTTAAAAAAGAAACCAATTAGTGGAAAAAAAATAAAAAGAATTGGGCTAAGATCTGATGTTTAGTCAAAAGGCCAATTAGTGGCGAAAAGATCAGAATTGTAATGCTTGTGTAATCGCAGTCCATGTAGACAAGAGCCAGCTGTTCCTGTAAACATAATTTGCCTAATGACATGTGAGCGGAGGACAGACTCATTTCATACGAACACATTTTTGTCAACATTCAACCTCTTTGCCACCTCTCCTTGATTACCTGTAACCTTTTCGAAAGGAGGTGAGGGATTCATTTTCTATCGTTGAGTATTGTAAATTATGACAATTGTCTGTAATGGTGCATTGCCATTGTGTTTACCAATCACTGTTCTCTCCAGGCTTTTTGTAACATTTCATGTGTCAGGTTTAACCCATTCTAGGCCGCCCCTTTTTCCCCCAGCGGTCTGTGGGACTGGGGGATACAACAGACTGCGTTCCAGGGATCCAGCTGGCTTGGGACACAGAGTGGAGACTGCCTGATATCTGGCTGAACAGGAGTATCCTAAAGATGTAGGTACCATAGATATAAAGTATAGAAGGGACGAAGGGTTGTATCTGACGTTGCAATAGGTCCATGTTACATGAGACCAGTTCAGGAAAGTCAAGGCAATAATATGCGGAAATAGAAAAGAGACTAGAATGTCATTGTATGCTGTAATGTTTTGCTTTACTGAAACTAAGAGGCCTTAACCAAACCATGATCCAGATCCCCAGATCATTATCCCTCCTCCACCAAACATTACAGGTGGCACTATGCATTCGGGCAAGTCACGAGAACCAGTCATACGGCATACGGCGAACGGGCAGATGTGGAGACATCAATGATGACTCCAGAGACCCATTGCAGCCAGTTGAACCCCACTCCAGACGATGCTTGGCATTAAAGCATGGTGGTCTTACATGTGGCTACTGGTCCATGGATACCCACTCCATAAACTCCCTATGTACAATTCTTGTGCCGTTTGGTCGGAAGAAAACAAATCAACTTGTGCACGATGGTGTATGTAGGTGCACAGCCAATGTTCAGGGTATTGGACGCAATGCTCATGCACAAACATGGTTATTTGCATAGTGAATTGCTCCTTATTTCCCATACACATTGGATTGGAAAAAAAATCTAAACACACTTTTGCTTATGCAAATGCCAGGAAGAATTACCCTTAAAATATCTTATAACAATATCGAAAGGGTGAAAACCTGTCATGGCATCGATTGCATGCCCCGCCTGAGTTTGCGTGAGTGTGTACATCCTCGGTTGAAAAAAAAGGTTTAGAGAGGTTATGTGGTGGATCAAACACAGCTCTAAGAGACATTTAGAAGACGGGTAACGAGTGAGAAGTGAGAGAATCCTAGATGATCCACACCATCCCTTCATTGCCCATTTTGAGATCCCCCCCATTGGTTCAGGTTAAGACCCACATTCAAGATATAAGAACCTTTTTATACCACAGGCTTTTTCATTATTTTACCTTGAATTTAAATACATTCGCAGTATGCATTTCTATACTGTGTCCCTTTCTAAATGATTCTTACTAAGCCAATCATATTTAGTTAATTCATTCATATTGTTCTTTAAGCTGCTCATCAAATGATCATTAACATGGTGTGAAATAAAACATTTTGATAAAGAATGCAACACGTCAGCACCTCAAGACAATGTCAGAGCTGGTCATTTAGTGTGAGCCAGCTGTGTAGACACAGACAGGCTGGAGAGTCTGGCAGAAAGGATCGCTATCCAGAAAGACTCTCAGAGTAGAAGTGCTGATCTAGTTTTTTTCTCACATTTTACATAATTATAAAAAAACTATAGTGGATCTCACAGTCAGGATCAAATGCACTATTCAATTTAATTTGGAACTTTCAGTCTACCGACCTTCATCTGTGAATAATGAATAACATAAATGGAGCTGAGAATCTGATCCTGGCATTTAGACTCAGGTTCTTCAGTACAGAGAGAGAATATAGCAAATAAGTTGATAGATAACAGTAGCAGGTAATATTTGCAGCAGTCATCTCTTGATTCAGGTAAATGAAGAAACCATATTTTTCACTTGTATTCATTCAAATCTCCCATATTAATATTTGCAGTGTCTTTATGTAAAATATATGTATATCCTGTTAGGACAAGAAGTAACCACTCCAAAGTGAAAGTGCTGATGGATGAAGGAAAACTAGAAATGTGCACTCAAACAAACTATATTGCTACAATTGCCCTGATTTAAAGTTTTCACACGTACCGAAACTCTTCTCATCCCTGAAATGAACATTGACAGAACTACCATATCTATTAGCCAGCTAACTATTGTTAGCAAGTTGCTATGTAAGCTTGCACAACTATGTTAACACTACAACGAGGCTGTCATCATGCTAACTCCCAAAAAGCTTGGCAATAGCTACAAAAGTCAACATTCAACTTGGAAATGAGCAATGAAATAATATTACAGCTAAAATAGCTAAAATTGCACACCAAAAAATATCCAGGTTTCATGAAGTCCCTTTTGACCACTTTGTATCGCTACACCCATCTGTTTTGGTTAATTAAGATTATGTTGCTGTCATCTCACAACAGGCATTTGGTATACTGCCATTTGTGTCAGGGTTGTGTTTGCAATAGTTTGATACAGTCTGATTACTGTTAACACAGCTGAATGTGAAAGTGGCAGAAATATCATAGAGTAAAAATTCACTGTGCAGAAACTCAGAAACTCAAAGGGGGACATATCTCATAGTGAGTCTTGCACATGCATTGAGGTTTCCCTACCAACAACTTGGATTCCTGAAGATGTAAGACTACAGACATTCATTATTATTTTTTCGCTGTTACTGTCCTACACAAAGATTTATAATCATGTCTGTCTTTTCAATGACCTGAGCTTGAATGAAAACTTTCTCTTGCAAGCACACACACACAAGGGCACACAAAATGCCCTCTCAGCATCAGGGAACGAGGTTGGATCTGAGAAAATAAACACATCACAGCATTAATAAACGGAATACATTAATAATGGATTACAAAGTGAATATGATTGAAGATAATGCAATTTCTTCTGTCATTATTTTATGGGCACGAGAGGAAATGCATGTAACAAATATACAAAGACAATTGTACACTTTTACAAATCATCAACCCATCTTTCTCCGCCTAGCCTCAGTGGGACTACAAAGACCTGCTCATAGACTTCAGCCTTGCAACAATCAGTGCAAAGGTCAGAAGGTGGGTGGCTGCAGGGAGGTTCTGTTGGGGTGAGGGGTAGCTGGCTGTGTGTGTGTGTGTGTGTATGGGTGTCGTGGAGGTGGTATGCTGGAGGGCTCGGGTGGAGGTGAGGCGTGGGTGGAGCAGATGCTATGCAGCTCTGTCCATCAGTGTAATTGTCTCTTGCCCTGCAAGTTATTTTCAGACAGGAAAAAAAAAGAGCTTGGTCCCTTTTGTTATCTCACAAAGGGCCCGGTCCTCTTCTACAAAGCGAGTCCCCTTTGAAGAACGGTACCTAGAAGAATTACATTGACACTGGCATTCCACTAGGCAAAGCTTTGATCAAAATGTCTCTCTTTCCCAAATGTCTCTTTAAGGCCATGTAAAGTCGATGGCACGTACGCGTGAGTGTGCCCGTGAGTGTGCGTGTTTCCACCGACATCGCCCTCTCACTACAGTACCTGCACAGCTGTCTTGTCAAACACTTGTAGTAATTGCTTTTCCTCCTTCACCTCTGTCTCTCTCTCTCTCCCCTGTTTTTCTCTCTCTCCCTCTTTGTCTGTTGATTTCCCTGTCCGTTTCTTTTTGTTAACTTGCTGACCACGTTAATCCCCCTTAACAAAGTTGATTATTCACGGGATGATGAAGTTCCCAGACTTTCCCTAAACACCCGCTTCTCTCTCTCTCTCTCTCTCCACATGTAGTAACATTTGGCAGTCCCGTCCCGTCAACCTCTTCCTTTCCCTGTCTCTCTCGGAAGACCTCTGGGGGACATGTTTGATACACTCGCCAGCCAGTTGGTGAGCTACCCGTTTGGACCCCTCTGGGTCAGCTCGGATGGTGGAGCGTGTTGCACTGCGAACCGCCTCGTTCCGCCTCATCACTTAGATGAGCTTTTGACGAGGTCTGGGGATGGCCACGCGAATGAACGGAGCCCGGTGTCGTGTTCCTGAACCCAACGTTTGTTTTGTGCCTCATTACCACGCTGGAACAAAACTTAGGACAAATACTGGGATGCATTTGGTCAGCAAAAACACTGAAGCTCAAACGTTGCCCAGTTAGTATCCAGGGGCTTAGTGGGTGCCTGACCACCACCCAGTTAGTATCCAGGGGCTTAGTGGGTGCCTGACCACCACCCAGTTAGTATCCAGGGGCTTAGTGGGTGCCTGACCACCACCCAGTTAGTATCCAGGGGCTTAGTGGGTGCCTGACCACCACCCAGTTAGTATCCAGGGGCTTAGTGGGTGCCTGACCACCACCCCTTACCTTCCTCCACCGCCACCAACTTGTGTCGTTGACACCGCTGCCGTCCGTCTCACGCAACACAGTCCAGAATTTGTGGGACCAGGTGTTGTTTTTCCACACTTCAACAGTACAGTGTCAGTGGCTGCATGCTCATTAAAGTTGTGGTTCGGCCTTTATTTTAGCTGATAGTAGTAAAAGTCAGGGTGTTCGTCTGATGCACAATCCCACCCGTGATCCGTGAATGGCCAACATGTCACACGTTCCGAGATTCTGTGCTGCACTGTTTTGGGGAATAAGGTGGTGTACTTAACAAAAAGGCCAATGGCTGTGAATCCTACAGCATGTTTTACTGGCTAACATCTGTAGGTGAACGCTAAAGAAAACTAGAACCGTGGTATCAGACGATCAAATGTATCTTACAAAGCCCTTCTTATATCAGCAGTTACATTACAAATACCAAGCCTGCTAGCAACCACTGAGTTGATGCAAGGTGGCCAGGAAACACTCCCTAGTAGGGTCGAAACATAGGAAGTAACCTGGACAGGAAACAGACTCTGAGCCAATCCTCTACTGGCTGTACTGGGTGAAGAATTAAAGAGTACATGAGATTTTGGGCTACGTCAGGTGGGGTTTTGTTGGTGATACACTGTGTTCAGGGGCATCAGGAATCATCAGGCAGCAACTTGATCTGCAACACAAACAAGAAGTCTTTCGGCCCAGGTATTCCTGAGGCGTTGTCCCAGGGCTCATGTCCTCCTTAGGTTAGACAAGACACCAGGACCGTTAGAGAGAGCATTCTTTGGATTTAAAAGCATACCTGAGCATAACTTTTCAGATTGACCCTTGTCAATTACTGCAAAATTACTAATGTAATTAATACAGGAGAGACTGATCCAGTCCCCCGGCACAATAGTATATAACCCCACAGGATTAAAGTAATTGATATACATCAGTGTTTAACAATTTAGGAAATAATGAGGGAAATATTTTGGAACATGAAATGACAACATTATTAGGAAAGTGCATGGATATATCTAGTTATTATTATGTTTTTGGATTGGTTTCTAAGCCTCTGCAGCGTTTAACTTGAAAAACAAACCTGCGGTGATAATGTGCTCTGCCTCATTTATTAAATACTTCTTGATCCTTGGGACAGTCATTTTACTAAAAACTAAATATAATTTGAAATTGAAATTGAGCACCCACACAAGGTTTAAAAAACAGCGATAGTCTTCTCTCAAATATTTCTCTCAAACAGGTTGTCTTGCGTAAACTAAATCCACCCCAAAATTATCTTGAATAAATGTGTCTGTATGTGGCTGTGACAGTAAGAGACTAAATCCAAATCGATTCCCCCTCCAATAGCCATATGAAACTATGAAATTCTATTTGCTTTCTTAATGCAATCGGCTTTTGGTGAGGAAGGAGGACGTCTGTGACATCATGTCTTTAGTAATGTCATTTCTCCAGCCTCTTTTATAAATCCGCCTTGGCCTTCTGATCAGAAGTGCCACCAGGCATCGGGTTGGATAGGTATCAGGCTGTCAGCCATCACAGTCAAAGCATCAGCCAAATCATCCCAACCTGTCAGAATGGAGTGGGCGGGGCAGAGTTAATGAGGACGGTGTTTCAGGGAGTGGAGGCCACTGGGTCAAAAAGAGAACACCATTATGACATTTAGTCTCATAATACCATTGTTTTTAGTAGATTTGTGGGGGAAAGCCTTTTAGCTTTGGCTAAAACCCCAGTGTGCCCCAAAAGCCATCAATTAATGATAAAACCCTGTCTGGCGCTCCCCTTCCCTCGCTCTCTCTGGAGCTGCCCGGGCCTGCAGAATAGAACGTCCTGCCTTTTAGAGTGCAGACAGGCAGCGTAAAGCAGATGTTAGCAAAGTGGTCCCCTGATAGACGGTGCTGATAAATGCTAATGGATGTGATTAGCTCACAAGGCAAATGGACCACTCTGGGTTGCTCTGTGGGGTTCTTTTAGGCGGCCTGGAGTTATTGGTAGTGCAGCCCAGCAGCCACAGATACAACAGTCACAGGGACAGCAGGTGGAGTGATGAATTAGACCCTGGTCCGGTGTTTAGCTCAGTGGTTCCTGACATTCATGTCGCAGCATCATCAGCGTAACTATCATCGTATTGTAACTGCAAAGAGACTCAGCGGCAATGATCCGTGCCCTCTGTGGGAAGAGTGCATTGGTTATGAAATCCGAGGATTACTGTTTGTATGCTTGAGACTTATTTTCTCAACACTATGAATAGCAGTCGGTTGGGTAAAATAAGATGCTTACTAAATCATGTGTTCAGTAAGAAGAAGGATTACTCGAAAGACTTGTGTAACCAAATGAACAAGTACAAGGCAACAGTCAATATGCCCTCCCCCCTGGATGATGCTGTGTATTGTAACAGTACAAACATGATTTAATAATTATAGTATATGCATTTACACTGCTCCAAACATATAGGGGAACAACTAATCACAGTATAACATCAAGTCAATTAAAATCAAGGGATATTAATCCCTTCTTTTATGAAGCATAAGCGATTGTGAACCAATGAAACAGGTACATTTGAGAGGCAACAGCAAGACAACCCCAAAAAGGGAATGGTTTTGCAGGTGGTGGCCACAGACAATTTCCTTATCCCTACTGACTATTATTCTCTAGTTTTAAGTTTTGCAAGTGTCATTGACACTACTGGCAGCATGAGGCAGAACCTGCAGCCCATTCAGGATACACAAGTAGTCCAGCTCCTTCAGGATGACACATCCATACGCGACACCGCAGGAAGGTTTGCTGTGTCTCGCAATACAGTCTCAAGAGCATGTAGGAGACCCCAGGAGATGGCTGTTACACGAGGAGAGCTGGACAGGGCCGTAGAAAGGCATCAACCCAGCCGCAGGACCGGCATCTGCTCCTTTGTGAAAGGAGGAACAAGAGGAACACTGGCGGAGATGTGAGAGTTTGAATTCACTAGAGATTCATGGATATGGATTGGGGGCTAAGCCTCGTTTAGGGTATCTGGGCGTACTCCCCCAGTTCTTCTTTCCCACAACATCCTTTCATCATGTATATTTGGTTAATGAACATCTGCATAGATATTTCGCTTCCAGACGTTATTCCTCTGAATCATTTTGAAAACAGATTGAGTCATTAGCCTATCCTTCTCAATAACAAAACATCGAACCACCGCATCTCAGCACAGAGTTTGGTTTTAGACCTGAGGCACTTGTACCGGCTTTGCGAAGGCTGCCTTAAGACAGTATTAAGAACAGTCCATGTCGAGGGGCAAGATGTTCCCGCTGAGCCAGTAAATACCCCTTAGAGTCGGTGTGTGGTGAAGAGCTCTCACCGTGGTGTTGGACTTCCAGGAAACAGAGTGTCATTATGGTGTTGTGGACCACAGTAGACCCGGGCCTAGCAGAGGGGACAGACCCAATGTACTGTTGGATGACGTACAGGAGGCAGCCAGGCGGACTGGAACACTCCGCTGTGTAGTCAATGATCCTGAGACGTACCAGCATACTGGAGAACCAGGAGGATCGGAGCCACGTGACCGAAGCCCCTCCGCACCGCTGGAAGCTGGAGGGAGAGGAGAAAGGGGATCAGGGGGGAGGAGGGGACACGCGAAGGGAGAGAGATGAAAAGAGAGATGGGAGAGGTAAGGAGCGATGGATTAGGAGAGGGACGGAAGGAGGAAAACAAAAGTGAGGTGGGCTAGATGTGTGGTGTGTCTCTGTGTGCCCACGCTGGGTGATCCGTCCCTCTGTGTGGGGATGAAGAATGCCCCTGGAATTATTCCCCAGGCTTGCTGCTCAAACAGCCCTCTCACAGCTTCATTCACTTAGCCGTGGGCAAAGTGTGTTCGTGTGTCTGTGTGTCCGTGTGGCGGAGAGAAAGAGATATATTCGTGCATTCAGCATGGTGTTTTGTCCTGATTCAGTTTGGCTCATATTTGTTAGAACGTCCCCATGTTTTCTTTAAGCGGTACACAATTCTAATAGCCATGGCAGTTTCAATTCAGTCTCTTACAAATGAGTCAATCAGTCCAAAAAGACAAATGAAAATACTTTGGGCAAAACAGGGAAAACACATTTTATGAAATAGCCACAATAGAACATCCAGGGAGAAACATCAACAACTATTTAAAACCTATCCATGCATTCTCAATTCACAAAAAGAAAATTCCTTAAACATTTGTTTTTCACTTGATATCTATTGGATTGTGAATAAAATGTATCTCTCTCCATGAACCCTTTCCAATCATGAACACTATGTTAATGGTAACATGCCATTGCAATACAAGCAAAAGACAATCAACTTAGAAAATAAGATACCTAAATGATTTTTTCACAAGGCATTTTTAATTACAAGAAAATCTTTTGCCAACTTTCTAACGCTGGGTCAAAGTTTGTTGGCTCCCGTGTTAAGTATTAAGGCAATATAGAAGGTTTTAATTGGAGTTCTTTTAAAGCAGATATATTTTTCAATGCTACTTCAACCCCCAAAAAATGATGTAAATGTTGTTCTGACACAATTGGTCACATGCACGTACATACAAAACCACACAAAAACGTGTAAGCACACACACAAAATACCATTAATTGTAAATCCTGGCTCATTTGTGAGCCCCCGCTGGTAAAGGTTTCCTCAAGTTCACCTTCTCCTAAACTCCCAACTGCACATTACACCTAATTACCAACATCCTGTAATATGTACTCCAAGAAAAATCCCAGAATAGGGATCTTTCAAAACATTTTTATTTTTTTTGTTCTTGTTCTCTGTGCCTTTCTAGCTTGACTTTTGTCCTGACCGCTGTTGACCAAGACACTTTTCTAAATGTCTTCTTGATTATAGCCAATTAGAAAGCAAATCCAATATCAGATCATTCATATAATTATTAATTCATTTTGGTTGATGCTGAGAATACATTGTTTTTAAGTGATTGTGTTCAATGGCGTGATATAGACACGCACAATATAAAGTAAAGACAGGAAATTCAATAAACAATCTTAGATAGCTAAATTGTAACATGCTTGTCTTAATTCTCCCCTGTTTCTCTTTCAGAAATGCGACCCACTCACTTTTCCCCAAAACAGTCCTTTAATGCATTTTTGGCTGATCTTCTTCCTCCGTTTGATACTGTGTACTCTTGTTTGAGCTTTAAAACAATGAATGCAAATACCAGTCACAATGGAGAAATACAGACACATGTATTCCATCAATATATGCAAACAGAATGCAGCCCTGTATTGAAGGTCAGCCTTGGCTCTGTCAAGTTGTTTTCAGCCCATCTGTTGGAGAAAAGCTCTGTGTCCTTCATGGGGACTTGGCATTCTATCTCTACAGTTATGCCTATGGATAGATTTATGAAAAGCTTTGTGCACATGCACGCACACACCCATTCACACACACACACACACACACACAAACACAAAGCCACAATATAACCTTATGACGGTCAGATGTCATATTTAGGAATGATACCACAGTCCAAACATATTAAACACTCTAATAAACTATATCAATTAGGGTTTATTTTCAAAGAGGAAACACTTTCATTCAAGTCAAATTCTCCCGATAAGATACAACATAAGACAATTCTCTTGAGAGTATGGTCTCACCGCAGGGGTTTGAATTAAATTAATTACTGTCTGACTGGGAAACAGCAGTTATGTTTAGAACAAACACCAAATTATTTTCAACAAAGATCACAAAAATGATTATTCAAAGCAATAATAAACATGTTTAATAAAGAACGGGGGGGAGGGGGGGGGGGGGGGGGTTGGTTCCAGCAGTGAAGTTACTGCCTTGCAGGTTATCTGTGTCCTTGCAAGACAAGGGTTTGAATATTGCTTTCAGATTAGCCCAGGGGTCCTTCGGAGGGCGTTGTGATTGACGACCACCACGTGTGTTTGTATAGTTAGCAATTATACATGGCTGCCTCACCTCTACATGATCCAGCCACACCTTGTGATGTCTCGGGTGCCTGGGAGCTCAATCAAGGTAGAAGACTTCCATCCCTTATGGATTCCTGTTGCACTTCCTGGTTGTGTGAGCAGCATGGGACAGCATAGGAAGTGCTTCGGAAGACATATCTCTGTTTCAAGTACTTCGGGAGTTTTGGCAACGAAGCAGAGCCTAAATTATGAATTTGGATGTCACCAAATTTGGTAGAAGAATTGTGTAAAACCGAAAAAAATAAATGTGTAATCAAGTTTAATCCAAGATGACCGTTAAATCCCGTTTTCCTTCTTTCTGGTGAAATTGGGCATTGTCCAGGTGACGGTGTCGTTTGGAGCGTGGTTGTGGCAGTATTGAATTTGCAATGCATCCAAGATGACAAGTAAAAGGGAGGTGATATGGTTCTTGACTTGCCTCACAAAGCACCTCATTGTCTCGAAAGTTTCTGCTACAGGCTGGTAGTCATTTAGCTGTCATCTGTACATGTACTATAATAATGGGAAGGGTCAGACTACCAGCTGGGAAAGAGAGAGGTTGAATCCATTTGATCTAAAGATCATACTACAATGCCCCAAGGCAATAAAGGAGACACTTCCCAGCATAGGATGCTGTGTTTTGTATGGGACATTGAACAGGCTGTAAAACAATAAAAATGTCGCCTTTAATAAGAAGCCCTTCTAAAAAAGACTCACTCTGAATTGGTCATTGTTGTTATTCAGAGACATTTGCGAGGAGAACGTGTGTTTGGTCATGAGTCACGCCTTTCCGTTAGACCTTGCCCATTCGTTTTCTCCATTGGTGTCTGTGCTTTGGAACAATCCAGAGTGTTAATAGGCCAAACCAATGTCATTGTACAAAGATTTTAAATGAAGTCTCAAACAGAACAATTTGGCAATGTGCCAATTGATATTCAGTCAAATTAGATTGGTCAGGGTTTTCAACCCTTTGTCGAAGAACTGTATATGCTGTATATAAAAGTCAATATATAAAGATTGGTATATCGGCTTCGTTTTTGGGTACATGATGAGAAGAATGGAAAAACCTAGAGGGGTAAAATTCAGATTACTGTGATGTATACTTTGATGTATACTGTGATGTATACAGTAGCTATAAACAGCTCCACCTATCTCCACCTACATTACACAATCATTCTGAGGGAGAGAATGGGAGAGTTGGTCAGAGACAGGTTGCTTAAGTGTTTTGAAAAGGAAAGTAATAAAGGATATTCATCTGTAGTTTATTACATCAGTGGGTTCAACTGTGGCTTTGTTGAAGAGGGTAGCTACTCAGTAAACCAAAGACAAGCAACTGTTCAATGTCAATAGACTGGGCTACTCCATCCCTCTATCTAGAGGCTTCATAAACCCCTAATGTTTTGATGGGGCAAAATGAACATGAATACATAGATTTCAAACACCTGAAGCATTTGCCTTTTGGTGCCAAAATCATCATTATTATTTCTACATGTATTAATATTGAACCTTGATTCTGTAGTTAAGCCGTCTCTTAATGTCACTATTAGCCTTGAACCAAACAATAAAAGTGAGATATTCATTCAAATGAATGCCTACCTCTTACACTTGCTGGTTGAGACAATGCTTGAGAAAATGCGAAGATTGTGCAAAGCTGTCATCGAGTCAAAGGGTGGCCACTTAAAATAATCTACAATATGAAATGTATTTTGATCTGTTTATTAGTTACCACATGATCGCCTTTGTCTTCACTATAATTCGGCAATGTGAAAAATATAAAAAAAAAACATTATGAAATACCTTTGAATGAGTAGGACTTTTACTGTAGGTCCTCAGTGTGCAAGCCCTCCCATCCACAGGCAGCTACATCTATGAATCACATGGAGTACATGTATTACTCTGAATCAATTCAATCAAAAGAAATTCAACTCACCTCCAGTCTACTTGTCTTGTGTAGTTATGTACTTGACTTTGATTGATTTGCTTTCCCTTATGACTCCTCATAATACTCTCCCCTACTGACAGGATCTTTGTCCCTTGGTAGGAACTTTATGTCAGTTTGTACCCAAAGAGTTTGGCCCCCTTCATAAAAGATAAAGAAAAAGGTAATGGAAAACCTTTGATATTGTTTATTATGGTTCGAGTACAAATATTTTTTTCTTACCTCAATTATTAAAGGTTAAAGGCTGAGTTGGGACATTCCCCTTTGCCCAATATAAGCGTAAACACTGCTGCCTCTATCAGCCATTCTTGTCATCGATGGACATGTCTACATGGCACAGGCGTTGGTTAAACTAAAGCAGAAATGTCAACTGATACCAACTGAATCTCTTACCGTTGTTCTGTGTCAGGTAAAAATGCATGCCGTTGTAGAGTATTTCTTAACTGCAAGCTTCAAACAAAGGTTAACAACAGGATTTTATCCATAATGCATTGCAATCTTCAGTTCTGAAGTTTAGAAATTCAAGGGGTGCCTGCAGTTGTTTCATATGTTTAATTCAACTACATTTTCACAAATGCATTTTTCACTAAATTCAATATTGTTTTTTTTACATATACCTATATAATAAAAGTTTAATAAAATCTTGATAAATCTTCCTGTCTTTCTTATCCTTCCCCGATGATAATCATATTTTTCCATCAATATGCAAATAGCATTGCCACTAGTCTGTCTCCCTTTGTTATTGCCCTGGTTATATTCTGTATCCTGCTATTGGGAATGTAATTGGTGGCTTGTGAAACCAAAACTTTTTCGTGGGTGTTCCTCACGTAGGGGCACATGTTATTGGGGGGTCCTTCACTTTAAAAGTTTAAAGTAAAAAACTCAAACAGTTTTTTTTGCATATTTTACTGGTCATTCTACACAGTCTTACATTGGGCATGTCATTGATCCAGCCAATATTTCCAAGGCAACATTAATACCGTAGGGTTTCAAATATTTGGCCCAATCAAAGGCAAATTAGCAGAAATATGTATCTTTCTTTTCAATCTCCTACGTCTCCCACTTTCTTTCTCTCTCTCTCTGATATTCTTAATGTAGGTCTTCTCAGCCCCTTCTTTCATGAAGGTCCTTGGAGAACAACAAAGTGTAAGCTATAATAAAAGCACCCAAGCATGTGTCTGAAATAAATGTTTTAACGAACCAATTAGGTTGATGTTTTGTTTTGAAATCGGTAGCCACGGAGACCTCGTTTGAGACAGCGCCATGCAAGACCTAACACAGGAAGCAAGCTGAGATGTAACACTAGCAGGTTCTAATGCCTGCCAAAAACACTACTGTGAAGACACATAATTGTGTCAGATTACAATTGAGTATACACACACTCTATCACCTATGATTTAAAAGTAATATCATAGACGTACTCGGCCAGTATTTTGAGGGTGACCATATGATTATGTATTAAGAACAGTTAATAAGCATAGGGGTAGTAATAGTATTAATTCCATTAAGTATTTGCAAATCATTCTTTAACCGCTGTACATGATTATTTGTATAACTGAGCTTTGAGGTATTCTCTGTGACATGACAGAATGAGAAGTAAACATCACAGGACAAGAGGAGTGGATCATATGATCAAGAATAAAAATGCGATGTGTAATGCAATAATCTTTCTGAATGTGTCTTTTAGTCTGGCACTTCCCTGGGGAGAACAGGAGAACATGAGATGTCGTAGTAGTAGAGTAACCAGCAACTGGAGGAGGAGAAGGAGGTGAAGTATATAAGACCTCCCGAGAGCAGGATATTACACTTGTTATTGTTCTAACACATCGTACTGGGAGATAAGATCACAATAGTGACCTCATCTCATACACTGATGTCATTGGCACATATCAGAACATACTGTTCCATTGAGAATGCTATGGGCCATTGGTCACATATCCGTCGGCCTATAATATCTGCATTAAATGAATCACTACGGAGAGAGATGACATCCAATCATCTAATAAAAGTCCAACATTAAGAGGAACATTTGTATAACACATTACTTGGATTCTATCAAATTTTGTGAATGCATCCGATTTTTGACAATCACATTGGTTTTGTTCGCCCCCGTTTTACAGAATTATGAACATTTGAAAAAATACAGATCGTTTTTTTCTAAGCTGAGGTGAATACCAGATGGTCAGAGTGAATAGAAGGGGGAATGGGGAGTCTTTCACATGGGAGGTGTGTGCGCTTTGACGGGAAACTGGAGGACAGGGAACGACACAGAACATCCAAGAACATTGTAATAGTCTTTGCCACCTGTGCATATTACCAGAGCAGTTCTTATTGCTCAAGTCCAGCAAAGTGAGGGAAAATATCAGTTAGTGCACCAGCCTCTGCAATTGACCTTTACAAACACTACAGCGGCAAGCTGCAGTTCAATTATCTTGCTTCACTGTCTGAGAGCATACTGTACATTTTTAGTGGTAGCCACTTCCCCCCACCCTCTCCATTCATAACAGTATGCAATCTGAATGGTATGTAGCATTAAAGGTGCACCATGGAATCTAAGCACAAGCAAGATAGATTTGAAAATTATTCTCCCTATTATTTTCTTTTTCGAAAAAGTGCTAGTAGTATATTTTGGTTTCATTACATCAAATCAGGAACCAAAAGAGAGCTGTTTAAAATGTATTGGAGGTGAAACACCCTCCTGTGAATTCTTAGCCCGTATGATTTGACCCGGAGTGACCAAAATACATACTCGTGGACAGTTCGGTAAATAACAGCAGTGGAGAAAGCGCTCTCATTGTTCATCACATGACAGAAAATGGTGCAATACAGCCAGTCTTCCAACAGAACTCATATACAAAATAACGTCTTTACTTTGAGGTTAATCTCTCCCTGGGCCATCCCTACGCCACTCTGATCATGTGACAGGTGAGTGATGCTTGGGATATTGAAGGGAAAAGAAGTCATATCTGGTAAGAGCCGAAGCATGACAACAAACCTCTTCAATATGAGATGAAATTACCCATGTCCCCCGTGTCTGAGAGGCGTGATGTCTTGATGTGTGACAAGAGGTTTGACGGAGGCTTGAGGAATGAGCTGAGCACCTGATATTGACATTACCCAGCAAAAACACTGAAGGCAAAATATTTACGTGAAAACTGTGCCAAAACGTTAGCTACCATATCTTAACCCAGAGAAAAGCAACTGCTGTAATTGAGTGAAATAAACTCTAGTTTGAAAAAAAAAGAAGAAAGTTAATAGTTTCCTTTATAGCCTAACTGGGTTATCGTCAACGGCAAGAGACACCCACCTGACTTTCAAACCTTCACATACATTATTTAAATCAGTGTAGGATGGGAGTCATTTGCATATAGATAAAAGTCAGTTTAATATTGTAAATTACCTTTTTATACAGCAATCTGGAAGATTTGTCTTTAATCTCCCAATAAACGTCTCTCTGCGATTCTCCCTGAACCTGGAGAGTGTGTGAGAAGGAGTGTGGGGGGGAGGAGTGTGTGGGGGAGGAGTGTGTGAGGAGGAGTGAGCAGGGGGGAGGAGTGTGTGGGGGAGGGTAGGACACAGGGATGAAGACATCCCAGGAAAAGGTTTCCCATTCGTTCCGCTCCTCCTTTTAATTAATAGATTATTTACACATGCACGTCCCGGCCCTTCCTTCTCAAAGCATCTCATTACCGCTCTGACCCCTCTGACCCCTCTGCCCAGCAACTGATCTGAGCCTCCCTGACCGCTTGCATGCACACACACACACACACACATATATATATGTATATATATATATATATATATATATATATACATATATATATATATATATACATACATACACACATAGGCATACTGTTCTGCCTTGAGGGGAGAAGCAGGTGGAGCTGAAGTGGTAGGGAGAGTCTGAGAGGAGGTTTAGTTTTTTGGATATGATCCTTCCAAAAATACAATAAGCCTGGAAGGCACATTATACTCCATAATTGCTAAACATTAAAAAGTTTCTTGTCAAGTGTAGTTGCACGTGGTAGGATTTTACATTGCAGGTGTGGCCACCGGATTCTCTGGCAGGCGCTAAAGAGACAGCTGCTTATCATTACTTCCAGTAGCACATCTAGCATCGGTGTGTCAAGACAACCTATGGCATTTCTAAAAATAGGTCAACTTAGTCACCAGGCGGATATTTTGGGGCCTCCAATATCAATGTTTGCTTTGCTTTTGCCTGGTTTGTCTCAACAGTAGTGCCCAATATACTGATTGATGAATTTCTATTACATAGCTAACTTACTGGGTATTTATGCTGTGTTCCGGTACAGTATATTTTAACTTATGGGCAATTTGTCTACATTTTGTTAGGAACTGTTCTGCTAGTTGATCACTGAATGGCCAATAGATTTATGAATAAGTGTTGAATATATTTGGATTATGAACTGATGAAATGACCTGGCTATCAGATACATGAATCTGAAGAAGAAAAAAAACTATAACGCTTCCAAACCCTCACACCTGTCAGGTTGCATAAGATGAGCATGCTAACTATAATGACATAGAAATATTTCTTCATGAATGGGGACCATTTGAACATTCCCTAAATGTTTTGCAGGACACATTTTGGAAATCTTGTGTGAAAGAGATAGTGAATTTGGCAACACATACATCTGTGTCGATATTCACAATCCTCAAAAAATAAATCCTAGACAAAAGTGGCTAGTGTCTGGTTTCACTGACTAACACTTCTGGCAGGATCCATGTTCTTTTTCAAACAACCTTTTTTCAGACAGGCTTGCAGGAACTTTCTTAACCAAAGTTTGTGCTCTCCGTTATTATTATAGTTTATGTTGAGCGGATATGCAATCTTCAGTGAATAATTTTATAACGTTGAATTATCAGAGCTAAAACATTATGTCAATAACAGAGCCAAGCAAACAACACCCATGCAATTTCCAACATTCGCCAAAGAGAGTCATTAATTCGTGAAGCACCCATCACTACTCTATGCCAAGAGTTAGTAATTGAAACCAGAATAGGTTATCAAGACTAGACTTCTACGACTATCAAATTATTTCTCCCCTCCGCTCACTAGGTGAAAACATGCATAGGAATATAGATAGTAAAATGTGATAATGGGTAGACTTAGAAAATAATATCCTTTCACATGTCCGACGGCAACATTTTAGATGAACAAACCATGTCTTAAATTAGCATGTAATAAAACTACACCTTAGAAGGTGGGTTATTCCCCATGAAAAAATATTGCCGGCAGCATAATGGTGCCATTGATGAAAAAAAGTACAATACCCATCTATAACCATTGCTTTTAGCAATTTAACATATAATGATGGCAATGTGGGGAGGAAACACCTATCATAACATGTTTCAGGCAGAACAACACAGGCAGATGATCTTCCGCTATCTCTCCCTAACCTGGCCGTTGATGACAGTAATTAGCATGCCAGTCCCAAAACATCCTCTATCACCAGGCTAGAGTGAGGGAACAGGGGGTTGGACAGCAATGGTAATTGTTATCGGGGAGGATAGGTTGTTGGGTCGGGAGACGGATCTCAGTTTAAACCGAGCAGACGAAACCATAAAAGAAAGCTCCTCCATGTTTCTCTCAAAAACAAGAACCCAGCCCGGATCAATAGTCATTATCAGCCGGGCCGGCTGAAGCAGACGTTACAGTAACGTTACCTCGGGCCAGGGGGAGGCTGTGGTGGAGATTATGAGGCCCGTGTGATGGATAGGGGGACACACCCTACGAGATGTGCGAGTGTATTGGATGAGCAGGGCAGTATGGATTAGCAGTTACAGTCCCCGCCATGCACTGATGACCAGGCAGTGAACTTAGTAAATGGAATAGACGTTGGAAACAGCGGGCTCACCACTGTACCTCTATAAAAGGGAATGAGATGAGCAGAGCACAACGGCATGGAACGGCTGACTGAATCAGGTTGGATACTGGAGTTGGCGCTGACCGACTATCTGCAAGAGGGCCTGTGTATTATCCACGGTGTAGAACAAAGCCCGGCTGAGAACCGCACTCCCACTGCTAAGAACGAACAAAGCTCGAAGCTGAATAGGTCTCTGTTATTACCGGCCTAAAACACATATCTTAGGCATGTCTTCAGGTAAAGGTATTTGATTCACGCCACAACAATAGCTTAATTCTCTTTAAATGCAGCTATTACAGTAAATGACAAATGGCCGAAAGGCATCACCTTGTAACGACTACACCCAGGGATCTAAATCAAGGCTGTGTGAGCTGGGCATATTGGCCTGGACTGGCGCTTGCATCAAGAAAGCAGATAACTTTGGGCAAAACGTTCTATGAATTTCACACCAGCAACTCCCTCAGGTATGTTGGTGCTGACAAGCTTGTTGTGGCAAGCAATGTGGAATAGAAGCGAAACATCTTGACGTAGTGGTTCTCAAACCTCTCTGGGGCCCCCCAAAAAGGTCATACAGCTTGGTCCATGAGATTAGATATACTTAACAAAAACAACCAGGCCAATTCAACTCAAATAAAACATGATCATTCTCAAGATTACAAAAAACATGAACGCAAACTGCACAGGACAGTGACGGTGCATTCAAACAAAACAAGCACTTCTTAACCACCCAACCAACTTCACGAGAGAAAAAAAGACCGGAAAACAAAGAACAGCTCCCATCTTGTTGACTGGGTGATGAAGATTGTATATAGATGGCTCTACCATGTCACTTGGGCAGACAAGCTATTGATTCGGTCTGGGTCGTCTGTTTACTGATTTATCACAGCATTCCGGTTTATATAGGTAGTTACAGAGTACGAGCGCTTCAATTGAAATGAGCAACATAACAGCAGCGTGGACCAGGAGGCTCGGTATGGTGGTAGTCAAGTCTCATTCATGATGAATCACACCGACCCAACTTACCAAACACCGGAGCGGGCCCAGAGAATTGTCTTCATCAGTCACAGACCAGGCGTCCATCATTGTATAGCCTACGCCAATAAAGTGACATGGTAACAACACTGCAAGTCCAGCAGTCACAGGTCTTGCGCAGGAATGCATTAGGGAGACAAGATGGACGGCTATAAACCGGACCTTGAAACATTTAATGACCAGGAACATTCAACAGTCAACTCTGGTCTCAGATCTATGTTTCGAGCGGGCAACTCAATTACTATAGTAAGTAGCAAGTTGGTCTCAGAGCTTAGCGTCTATGTACAAAGGCATTAATGCAGGAATAATGGTTTAAAACCAATTCAAGAACATTTATTGAATGTTGCACCTACCAAGCAAAAAGAGAAGGTATTTTAACTAGTTAAGATGACGAGCTCTACAGGAAAAGCAGACAAAACAATTCTAAATGGGATATAACCTGTCAGAAACAAATGTTTGGCAAAATCACTACAACGCTTTAACCTGTAAATGTATTTCAGTTAAATTTGGTAGTATACCAGGCTTATTCTGCCATTATAATCCTCATTGGTTTTGTTTCCACCCTGGGACAGAACAGAGAAGTAGCCTAGTGAGAGATAGAAGAAAAAAAGATGAGCAAGCTGCAGACAGAAGAGAAAAGAGAATAGAGAATACAGAACTACAGAAGAGTTTATTGATGCATGCTACAGGGGAAAAGCAGAATACACACAAGAGAGGAGGGAGAAAGAGAAAAGCTAAACCACACACAACCAAGTCAGACCAAATCTCCCGACTTTGTTAGAAAATTATTTTAATCGTGCCGCTTACAAACTATATCTGAAACTTACATTTCTAGATGTAAAAATTAACTAATATAGAAAATATACATGACTTTCTTCTTAAACTGACAGAACAAAATGTGGTTTCCTACATACATCTACCCAGAAAGTTTAGCTTGTGAGATTCTTCATAAAACAAATGGGTATGACATGTTTATTAGCATAAAATTACTATATGGAATTCATGTTTCCGAATAAAGAACTGGATCTAAATTCCAGATATAAAAAAAACACCAGATTATTCAAATTATATTCCTTTCCGTGATGATGTAATGTAAATTAAGACTAAAGGCACATAAACTTTGGTCCCAACCAGGTTTATCCCTCATCAGTAAACCACAACAAATTGACATCACTAAAGGTTCTCTCCTGTTTGCCTCTTCCAATGCATGCAACAGAAGATTATGCAGAACATTATTTGAACTGTACATCATAACATGGTCATAATGTATGATTATGACAGTGATGACATATAGTTTAAATCAGTATCACCAATGTATTTTTTTTTTATTCCATGAACCAGGCAGTACATGCTTAGAAAACCACTCCCCTTCTACCCACGTACATCAAACTGCAATAGAAAGCAGGTAAGGAAAGTAAAACACCTATAAAGAATTGCAACATTTAGACTATTTTAGTAAATGGTTGTGTCAACTATAAAAGGGGAGACAATACTTAAATCATACATATGTAAATGAGTACTGAGTGGTTGCTGGTTGTCTGAAGAAAAAAAAAAAACCTTCCTACACATCATGGTCCAAGTAACTAAAAAAATAAAGGTTGGGGAAAAAAAAAAAAACACAGTTAAACTCCTATTGATCTCCACGCTAGAACAACCACAGTGAATTTACCTAAATTAAAACCAGCAACTGAAAAGGCAAAAACATCTTGCGTGGTAAAACATAAAAATACAATCACACACACACACGGGAGAAAAGACAACACTTTCACAAGTCTCACGTCAGAATTAATGTGCCTCAAAATCAGACTGCAGGAATTTGTGTGATTATTTAGATGTAAAAAGAGTTGATATTGTCAGGTAAGGCACATTTTGTTTAACTTATTACAAGAACGAGGCGCTAACATCCATTCATCCACCCATCTATATGAGGAGATGGTGGAAAAGGCCTTGCCTTTTATACAAATGGGGAATGGGACTTACACAGCGGTCTGGATCAAATGAAAGGGAGAAAATGTCCCGGTATTTTAATTTGTTTTGTTGAGTTGGCGGTTCTCTGTAGGAATGACTGATAACATTTAGAAAGGAGAAGGAAAAACAATGAGGTCAAAAGGTCAAAACGTGGTCCACCGGAGTCCGGAATGAGTCAACAAACACCAAGAGCTGCTTGGGAAACCAGGCCACGGACGCCGTTGAGGATTCCTGACACACGTTTAAATGGTGGACTTGGAAAAGGAGACTCTCAGGTGGTGGTTGTCTCCCATGTTGTAGTTGTGGAGGTCGATCAGACCCTGTATGGCCTCTTCAACCGTTGACATCTGGAGCAGCGCCATTTTGTGATCCCTGGGAAGACAAGATGGTGACAATGAGAGAGAGAAGCATGGAGTCAGCCGCGGTATAGCACCTCTGCCGCGAGCCCTGAAGCACAAATCAAAATAATCTGAACGAATTCAAGTGCAAAATCAAGAGCTCAGGCTCAGTCACAGAGATAAGACTTACTGGAAAAACTTGAATGCGTTCACAGTGCCTCCGGCATTGGAGAACAGTAGTCGGAGGTCTTCCTCTGTTACATCCGCACTGTTAAAACAACATGTCAACTTAGCGTTACATAGCCGAGCCAAACGGTCGGACCTCCCTTTGGGGCACAGGCAGTGGACTTACGGGATGTTGGAGAGGTGGAGGGTGGTGGAGGGAGGGAAGATGTTCTGGAAGTTCTTGGAGCCGGGCTTCTTGAAGCGGTGCAGAGGGGAGTTGGTGAAGTCCTTGGTGAGGCCCTGGTCATCCAGGCCGTCCCGGGGCAGCTGCACAGAGGTGTGCTTAGACAGGGTCACCCGGATCACCTTCCCGTACATCTTCTGGCCGTTCAGGTGACTCATGGCTGGAAGCGGAGCACTTGGATTAGACGCAGTACCACTGAAGTACTTTGCCTTCCCTCCACCCGGAAAATAATGTTATCCTGACCCCTTTCAACTTTTTTTTAAGCAGGTAAGCGTAAGTTGTAACCTGATCCATTACCCCACACTCCCATGTTAACATGGTGGCCTGCTCATTGGCAGTTACTAAACTTAGCCCCGGGGAGATACATTGGACATTTACATCCACTCTGAACAGTCAGGGAAATGGAAGGAGTACGGAAGGTTCTCTTACCTAGCTGGGCTTGGTTAGCATCAGCCATCTGTATCAGAGCACTGTCCTTTTTATTGTAGAGAATCTTCACCCTCTGGCAATCCCCATAAACCCCTGTGTTAAAGCCGAGAGCAGACAAGAAGAAGCGGAGGGAGGAGACAGAGGGGAGAAAGAGGGGAGAAAGAGGGGAGAAAGAGGGGAGAAAGAGGGGAGAAAGAGCAGACAGTGAGGAAACCAGTTAGGACAAGAGCTGTAGGAAAGATGGAGAGAGAGTGTAGAGACTGGCTATATAGAGATCATTCAACAGAATTAAACCGGGGAAAAAAAAGAAAAACAACACAGTCGCCAATGTGTGTTTGTGTGAGTGTATGTGGGAGACTCAAGGCGTTTTAAAGCTTTGCGAGATGTTTGGCAAATCCTACTACGGTCCATGCCAGTTAACCATGCATTAACAGAACCATACAGATCAATTTAAAGAGACTGGAAAAAAAACCAAACCAATACAAGAGAAAACAGCCTTGAATGATCTCTATGTAACAGAAATGAAGATCAAAAGAGAGCTAACATCCACATACCGAACAGGGTAAACAGACTTTGGGGCGTAACCATCTTTAGAAGGAGAGAAGAGTAAGCAGCGGAAGACAGGTAGAGAGGTAGAAGAGTCGGAGCGGAGGTAGAGAGCGGAGATTGACAGATCATCCATAACGGAGGGTGGTTTCCCGTAGAATGGTGAAGGTGGTCATGGAGCATGGTTCAAGGCAGTTAATTTGGGGGGTTTAGGTAGGTCCGAGGAAACGGGTGTTGTTCAAGCACCAAGCATGAACAGGAGGGTTACAGGGATTTGGGGACGGGTGGGGGGGGGGCAGACAGACGGACAGACACAGGGGACAGACGGAGGAAGGGAGGGAAATGCAAATGTATATAAAAAAATAAAAATAAGGGAGGGGGACAAAAGAAACAGGTCAGTACACTGGAAATGCAGGAGGTCAGAATGGCTGGTTCATGTACTTAGTCAGAACTAAACAGGCAAATAAACTGTGACAAATGTAATTAAGCCCTGGACAAACAATCAATGTCAAATCATAATCACACCATAATCATAGAACTAACTAGCAATGAAGAAACCAAAGGCATGCAGTAGGCAAGAGATTAAAGTTCAGGAAATGTCTGCTAAAACGTGGTAATACAGAGTATGAAATGAAGACAATCCGTCCAATCTGGTTTTATAGCACTGACGGGAGAGAACAGACATGAAACCACCAGGTAGAGTTATGGCATCCACAAGTCATGTTGAACACAGACATACTGTACATGTGGGCTGAATGGGGACACAGACGTCTGTGCATGTGTAATTGGATATACACAGACATTTTTTAATTTAGGGTCTCTCCATGGAGATTTGATACTAGGAAGAGACACAGAGAGGTCAAGCCAGGAGAGTGAAGAGAGAAAAGAACCACAATTAAGTTTTAGTTTCGTATTGCAAAATGAAAAGGCGAGACAAGACCATCAAGACAAGACCATCATATGACACTAATTTAACCAGATAGGAAAGCTTACAGAAACAAAAAGAAAAATAATCATTAAAAAAAACAAAAAATACTCTTAACCAGCTTTAGTTAAACACGGCAGAGAGGTTAGAAAGAAGTCAAACGGGTTTCTAGACTGGTGTCCCTTTCGACACATCGGAGGAGAGAGGCACGGTCGACACAGGCAGACCAGGACATCATAGAGGAGGAGCTCAGGAGGAGGATTAAATGAGAACTAGACGGGAGTGTGCGTTATGCGTGTGTGTAGATGTGGGTAGCTTGAGGTGCACTGACCTCCTCGTTGAGGTTGGAGGCCAGGAGCACTCCGCTGGAGCCCGAGTGGCCCGACAGAGCCACCCTCCCTGCAGCAGCAGCCGCTGCAGCCGCGGCGTTCAGAGGGCTGAGGGCACCTGGGGAGGTCAGAGGGGCCAGAGGTAAACACGCAGGAGACTGCAACCAAGTGCCAAGTGGCAGATTTGAGCTAGAACCACTGGAATGTCTAAAACCTGGAGCCGCAATCTACTCCAAGCCCCAGGTAAAACATGTGTTCTTAAACGACATGTGTAAACAGACAGACCAGGGCGTTTACAATATTCGCAGAGCCAACCCTTAAGCGAGCGGCAAGCTAGCCCACGCCTCCCACGCCCCCTAAACCCAAGAGCCCCCAAATGCCATGTCAGGAGGAAAGAGGTAAAGAGAGGGATGTACCTGGGATCTTACCAAGCAGAGAATTGGAGTCCTTTCCTTGGAAGGCAGCAGCCATGTTGGGGTCCACGGCAGGCTGGCCGTCCCCAGCAGGGAGCTCTGGTCGGGTATAATCGCGGCTCTTGTCGTTGTTGTACTTGACGTTCAGGTTGACCAGCTTGGAGTAGTCAATGCGGAGTGTACAACAGGAGTTGTAAATGTTCTGACCATCCAGAGCCTGAGAAAGGAACCATAAGTTGTGATTTGAATTGCGTGTGGAACGCGGTGTTTGTCATGTAGTGAAACACTAAAAACAGCAAGCACACGAATAAACCAGTGAGCAATGACACTATAAAGAAAACCGTTCATTACAAATGCGAAATGAGCAGCCGTCAGGGGTCGGAGGAAGGCAGGGGTCTCCTGAATCAGATTGATATTGTTGAGACTACTCACAATTTTGGCTTGCTGTGCAGTAGACGGGTCATTGAACTGCAACAGGGCCTGGAACTGATTATTCTTGGTGAACGTGATTATCTTCATGACCGTGCCAAACTTGGAGAAGATCTAGTAAAAAAAACAAGGAGAAATAATGGCACATTTCTTTTTTTACATTCAAAATACAACATAGCTGTGAAGATGTTAATATTAAACCACTAGCAAGGCTAGAAGTAGCTGTAATGTAAGTACAATGAAGCGTAACAAAGAATGTATATGGCATATCTAAGTCGGAGTCAGTAGTGACCGTACACTACCTGCTGCAGTACATCCAGAGTGACTGGGTAGAACATGTTGTCAATTATTATTCGTAGCACGGGGCTGGACGCAGCGGTCAGCGCCAGTTCGACAGCAGAGCCTGTTGTGGGGGTACCGCCCCCCTGGACCGCTGACACCGCCTGCAGGACGGCCTGGGCCCGTTGGTTTCCAGCATCCGTTTTGAGTTCTTTGTGGTTGGAGTACTGGATGAAGACCGGGACGTTCCGGACATGGGGTGTGACAGTGGAGTAGTAGTTGACCATGGTTATCGCGGCTTCCTCTGTCCCCAGCTCTAAGAAAGCCTAAGGGCAGGAAGCGCAATTTTGATTTCCTCATTTTGCTACATACCCAACGGCATCCTGAAGTCAAATGATTCAGTTACTGTACGTTTCAACTGAATTACAAGACCACAAATCAATGAAAGACGGGCATAAATGCAACAAAATTAACAAAAAAGATAATACATCAGGCACGCATCCAGTGTTATGCAATCCTTAAAAGAATATCACTGGTTTCTAAAGGAAAAACAAGCCATATTTAACATTGCAATAAAAAAAACAACCATGGTTTCTGCAAGTTACACTTAAGACATTTATTGCCACTTCAAAATAAATTTTTAAGAGCAATTTCTATTCAAGAAAATACATATGGACACCAATTTGACTTCAGGCACTTAAACGGGCCACGGTTGTGGTGAAGGTCTCAGACCTTCTAGAGAAGTAGGGCAGTTTTGCCAGCAGATATGCGATCTTGGTTTCTGTGCAGACTTGCTGTCAAATCAAGGTGCCATTTTTTTTTATTTGTTGATCATAATAAACAATTACAATAGTCCTAAAGCCTTATAACTAAAACCGGAATAATAATAATAATAATGCTCACAGCTGATTAATGCAAATATGCTTACCTAGCCAATTAATTTACATAGTTGTCTTACCTTATTACTTAAAGAGAAAAGCAGCCAATTGCTATACATGTCTTGCTGATATTTAACATTCCGAATAAAAGTGTGGTCCCCTTTTTGCACGTGGTCAGAGCTAAAATGTTACCCAGGTCTTGCATCACCTCTTCACAATGTTAACAGAACATAAATACCCTTTAAAACCATTATAAATAATACGTCTTTATGACTTTAAGGACTTCTATTTAAATAAACTAATTTAAGATAAGAAGGACCCACAGGTCCCCTGGATCAACTCATTAGGCCCTGCACAAAAATAAAAACGCAACAATTATTATTATTATATATATATTTTTTTTTTTTTATCTGTTAATTTAAATAATAATCTAGGAGCTTTTATTCCAGCTAATGAAAGAGGGGCCAACAGTAAGGATTTAAATGGCCAAACCCGTAACAGAATCAAATCTAAAAAGGGCTGCTGGATTATTCCCACTCACCTGGTTTTTTCCTTTCAGCGTCAGGATATTTGTGACTTTCCCAAAAGGTAACCCCAGGGCAATGACCTCCGTTTCTGTGGTTTCATTGGGAAGTTTTCTGATGTGCAGAACACGAGAGGGAGCAGCCTCCATCCTGTCTTCCACTCTCAGCTTTTTACTGTCGCTCCCGTTAGATGTACCATCTAAATAAAACATTTAATTGTCACTATAGCTACTACGTGGGGCAAACCAAGTAAGCAAAGACAGGATGACAAACTGCCAGGACCACTTCAAGCATCAAAGGGAGGATCAAAATTACAGCATGCAACTAAACACACAACTCGCTCACTAAAAGTTAGTTTAGGAGAAGAGAACACCTTTTGGGTCTGTTCCTCCAATAAAGGTTTAAAAAAAAAAAAAAACATTAGGCTAGAACAACATATTTAGGATCTTAATGCAAAATATGAAAACAGATGCAAAACAAAACATACTCAGTGAAGTTTAAATGATCATCCATGCCGCATCTAACGTACAAAACGTACCTCTTAAAAACATTTGATACAGTAGAAAAAGATATGTCCTATTAAACAACACAGCATCACTAATGAAATTACATGCTAGCTTGTGTGCGTGTGCCCAAATAATAAAGAGCATGAAGTTATTTAGAAACTGAAATACCCACACGAGGAAGACATTGACTAATACAAAATTAATCCTTCAGCTTATTTTCTCGCCGATCAAAACTCTCATGAAGTACTGGGTTGACAGAAAAAAGGGGGAACCCCCCCCCTCCTAAATACGTTTTACTAAAAAACTTACCACTGACACTGCTCATGTCAGAGCTGCTGTTGTAGAGACTGCTTGATAACAGCTCATCAGACCCTCTCTGGAGAAAACGAGAAACAAATAGATAAGGGCTTATGGTATGACTCTCCAACAACAGACATGTTCTGTTTCGCCGCAAGCAGAGCCCATGAACGACAACAATGAAATACAGGCCTCTATGGACAGTTTGAGGAAATGTAGGGGGGGACATAAAACACCAGGTAGGTTGTTTTCTTTTTCTAGTGTCGTCAGTTTAATCTTGTGGAGTCTCAAGATGTCAGACATGTCATTTCATCTGGAGTTCCCCAGTGCTTCCCTGAAGGCTCGGAGCTGTCCTCAGTCCGTTAGGCTGCTGTTGGTGGCCGACATGCTCCAAGCACCTCTAAAACTGACTGATGGGACAGTCAGGCAGGGCCTGGAGTCATTAGAGGAAACTATCGAACAGGCCTGAGTCTTTGGCTTTCTTTTGCTTTGTGGGCAAATTTGAACAAATTGCTCTTTATCCAGTGCTTCAGACAAACATTTCACTTTCGTGACATAGACTTTCACATTTGGTGGAACCAGCCCTTGGTTTTGAATCCAGTGATTTCAAGTTAACAATGACACCTTTCCACAACTAATTGTGATGACCAAGTAGGGCTTTAGAATTTTCTCAATGCTTTGGTTCAATAGAGATGAATCTGCCTTCATCTATGCACTAGCATTTACGTTTGGGGAAATGCCCTTATAAACATGCATGAAATGAGTTTGAACAGGAAATAAAGCAAAAATAATAGGAAGTATATTAATTGACAATGTCAGAAATATCACAGCTCAATGGGGTTGAGGTCCAGTGCAGGCCACTCCATTATAGACAGAAAACCAGCTGGCGGATTTGTCCTTAAATAGATCTGGCAGAGTTGAGCTGTGCTGTGGGTCATTGTCCTGTTATAGGAGGAAACTGGCTGTACTTCATGGGACTGGTGTCGGCAATTCAACCAAACAGGAATGAGAAAGGCTAGGTGTTTTTTGGAGAATTTTCGCAGTGTTTTGTTCGATTTTTATCCTACGTATACTATGCAGCTTTTTAAAACAACCTGCATGGTACTAGCAAGCCAATTGTCAAACACCATGAATGCTTGCTGACCGCTAACACAATTAAATCGTGTTTCCTTTCTGCACATGCCCAAAACTAACAAATTAGTTCATAAGACACATGTTTTGCATCACCTCGTCACAATGCTAACAGAACTACTTTTGAAGTGGCTCCAATCAAACGGCATCCACTGGGTATGGCATGGCGTTGCAAAATGGAGTGATAGCCTTCCTTCTTCAAGAACCCTTGAACCCTGTACAATTCTCCCACTTCACCACCCTAAAGCACCCCCAAACCATCACATTGCCTTCACTGTGTTTGACAGATGGCATCAAGTCCTCTTTCAGCCTCTTTTCATTTGGTCTGCACCTCACAAATGTTTTTCTTTGAATTACAAACACCTAAAACCAAGATGTCTGTCCAGAACACTTCCTCTGCCCAGTGTCTCCCACTCCTCTTTCTATTCTGGTTAGAGCCAGTTTGCGCTGTTATAAACGAGTTATACAGTGTACACAGAATGAGATCTGCTGGTTTCTTAGCAAGTTCTCTACAGGAAAATCCTTTATTTCAAAACCATAAGAGACTGATGAAAGTTAATTGTTTCGGTGAATATTGAGTCTGTAAAGTATGTAAAGTAAAAGTCTAAAGGAGGCCAGTTATATTGCTTCTTAAATCATAATCTAACACAATTGCAAAAGGGCTTTCTAATGATCAATTAGCCTTTAAGAATGAAACACATGAATGACGGTTGCTGATAATGAGCCTCTGTACACCCATATAGATATTCCCCATTAAATTAAATCGTTTCTACTACTAATAATATACATCATTAACAATGTCTATGCTGCAGTTCTGGTCAATTTGATGTGGTAAAGAAAAGAGCTTTTCCTTACAAAAACGAGTAAAGTTTGACCCCAAACTTTTGAACGGTAGTCTGTATGTGCATTAATCAATGAAGTGGAAACTAAACCATGGTAAATCTATAACCGGCTAGTAGATTCCTACCAAAGCTTAACTAAGAAGATTCATTTTCCACCAAACAGGGCTGTTAAATATGAATAATATAACAAGAACATCAAAATGAAATAATTGATTCTCAAAATTGTTTAACATGTCAGTGGCTAATAAAGCAAAACAAATATAATCAGAACAACCCTATCAATCCTGGTGGGAACCAGGTGGGAAATCCATGCCCCGCCCCTTATTGTCATGACAATAAAGACCACTACCTAACTATTGAAGAGAACCTGTCACAAAAGTGGAATGCAAAATAATGTAATATAAAACAAGTCTGCCTAGTTATAGAAACATGAAATTGCTGAATTCTGTTGGTACAGAAATTGTTTATTAAACTAGTCTTTTATAACCTAAATTTCAAGCAAATTTCCCAGCAACTGTAAAAACATTCATGTAATATATAAAACAGGTCTTAATCAGATCTCTAATCCATACAACAAACCCCATTGCCTGTGAAAAACATGCTTATATTAGAGAAATGTATTTGAACAGTTAGCATACTTTAGTATAGGCATGCGCCGCTTAAACGGCCCTGCAAAGCCATACTGTTTAGACAGGAACAATCATTCCATTGGCATATGATACAAATAACTGCACTCTAACAACAGCCCATTAATCAGATGAAACAAAATGCAATTCAAGGTTTCTTCAGACTGATGCAAAAAGGTCCACAACAAATCCATAGGTCCCCTTTACATGGAAAGAATTCTTGGCACACCTGAGCATACCAGGGTGTTGTACATACTGATTTGTCGTTAGATGAGAATTTAGACACTCACTTAAATACTTTTGCAATCCACAAAACACCCCTATAACCCCACTTGAAAGTCTCATTACACAAAAGGCAAACACGGCATAAAGTAGTGTGATTAATGAATGACACGGGTTGACAGGTAGTGGCAGTAGGACCATCGGACTAGTAACGAAAAAGCTGCTAAAACTAATCCCAGGGCAAAGTCAGCTATAATATAAACACAAGTAATGTAGTTAACCCAAATTGTTTCCCGGGTCCTAACTGCAAATAAGGATACATTGTTATTTAACATACCTGGCGAAATAAGAAATCTACCAAATATTTCAATTTTATTTGAAATGTTTGCGTTGGAATGTAAAACATTTATAGACTGGATAAAACATGTGTAGCACTCCTGTGGGAACAACAGCCCACAAATAAATTGCAGGAAATACAGTTGTCTTTGACATAAAATGTGACAACTCTGTCTAACTCATACCAGGGCCGAGAATTAAACTGTAAAGAATGTTTATCTAAACTAACCTTCTTTTGGATATGGAATATTGATTAAATAAAACACCAAGGCAAAGCCCAATAACACTATCAAAGGACTGTTTGTTTATAAAAGTATTTCCCTCAGAGGAAGTTAATTTGTTTTGCAGCAGAGAAAAACACAGTTGTTGGACACAAACTGGATTAGGAGGGTACAGGATCAGAAAACATTTATAAAAGGGAACAAGCTTAGCCCTAACTGGAACAGACATTCACTTTTTCCTATTTAATTACTGTTGCTCTAATATCATAAAAGCTAAAAAAGACAATTCAAAAATGTTGCCATATCTGGTTGACCTGATACAAAGTCAACTCAACAGTCGTAGGATATGTTAAGGATTACGACAACATATCAGTATGCTTAAAGGCCAACTTGCAGTGTACACCGTTTTCTTATAAATTGTTCTGACTACTACAAAAGCCATCCTGAAACAAAGTTGAATAGCCCTGCTATAATGGGTCTAAAACTGGAAAGCTAAGAGTTGGCTGACATGCCACAGCATTTTCTACGTACTACAGAAAAGTTGACAATAACAACTAGACCTGCCCAAAAAAAATCAGCATGACTGTATTTATGATGCAGTCATGGCATATTTCAACATACGTAAAATAACTCTCTCATTAGATTATCAGTAAAACTTCAGGTGGGTGACCAAAAACCCAATGGCCACTAACAGAGCTTTAACTTTTCTCTGCGGAGATGCTGAACCAGCCAGAAGGACCGCTATCACGGCAGCAACATCAATCCAGCCTTTATGGTAGAGTAGCTAGACAGAAGTCACTCTGGAGTAAAAGGCATACGACATCCCACCTGAAGGGCGTGAGAAGATTCTCATGACAACATGATCTAACTAAAAGGCCTGAAAACCAGGCAATACATCTGGTGGGGTTAAGTACCACTCATCACCAGCTAATACAATCCTTATGGTGAAGCATGATGGTTGAAGAGGAAGAAAACTTTAAAAATTTATTAAATTATGAATTAAGACTAAAACACAAAGAACTCAAGGTAAGGTAAATAGGGCAGAATTCAGAAGGCACTGTATGCACTCACGGCTTCAGTTAAACCAACCCTTCACCAGGGCCCCCCTGTTTTACATTTGATGAATTACACTGTAGGACAAATGGAGAAGCAGCACCATCCTTCACTACTGGCATCACTCATCTCTCTTCATACAAACAATAGCATACACGGTCAAGCGAAATGCCATTTCCTAACTGCCATCACTCAGTTCATTCAATTTCAGTCCATGCTTCACAACAAGCACTGAATAATCTAGGAAATTCATTGTGCCATCTAAATCGCCTTGTCAAAGATTTGAATAACAAATTTAAGGCATTTGTAAGTGAGAATAGAAAGTGTACCGATAAGGCGGAAGTTGAGCAGAATGCAAACTGGTATTGTTGTGATTCAGCTAACTAACACAAGGTGAAAGCATATTTAGAATATCTCCTTGAAATTGGCATTGAATTAGGAACCAATTATATTAATAACATTCAAATAATACATGCATGTAATCATGAAGCCTTACTGATATAATAAACATGTTAGAAACAACTATAACACCAAACATTTTGTAATATCATATCCATCGTATATGAATCATAAAGCAGGTGGTTTAAATCCATAATGCTGATTGGCTGACAGTTGTAGTATTCGAGTCTGTATACCACGGAAATGACATCACATAACGTTGTACTGCTATGATTATGTTGGTAACCATTATATAATCACAATAACGTATCTCAGGGGTTTCTAAAATATAGCCAATACACCATGGCTAAGCGCACTCCACTCCGTTTCCAGGCACTCCGCGGGTATTGTGCTTTCAACCAATCAGCATACAGTATTTGAAACATCCAATTTCAGATGAACACCTAATTATTTACACATTTTTAAAGAAGTTGCAGTCACTAAAACTACTACTACAGTCACTATTAGCGCCTAAACACATTTAATAAAAAACATCAACTCATTGAAAACAATACACCATATTGGATTTGGCAATAGACCAAGCCTTACCTTTACACCAACTGCAACATCTCCAATACTGAAAAAGAAAAACAATTATGAACAACATTAATAACAACAATAATTAATAGCTAAGCCAATTCTCTACACGATAATAAAGAATGTTTCTTTTAGTATCAGGTGGGGTGCATGCAAATAAAGCACCGACGTTAACAAACGTGATTCTTGTATAATAAAAGAAAATGTTGTATGTTGTCACCAAAATCATTTTAATGTATTTATGTACACATTTGGGCTATTCTGTCGGTGATGAAAGACGCATTAAAAAAAACTGTGAACAGGCGTCAGAGATGCATACACGAATGTTCCTCAACTCCATTTAGCTCCTGACTGTATGCCCAGTTACATGTAGCTAGCAATAACAACGTAATTAGAAAGACTATGTGCATCGCACCCACAACTGCTGTACTCTAACACGGAGATATACGGCTGTGTAACCGAGTTAACCGGCAAAGTAAACAGCGCAGCATCGGTAATAATACTAGCTACATGTCTAGTTCTGTACCGTGGCTAACAAGCTAGATAACTAACTAGTAAAAGAAAACCACACCAGGATCAAGCAAACGTGTATTTTCACCACAAACACAAATTAGTTGCAAGAGCTAGCTAACAAAAGTCAACCTAAACATGGTCACTGACTTTTAGTTTATTAAACTACAGGAAGCGGGGAATCTGTACATGGCAGCGCGATTCAGTTAGCCCTAGATTTGAAGCTAACCACTTCTGTTTCTGCTTTGACTAAACAGTTAGCGTTAGCTAGCCAACTAGCTCAATTTTCAATCAACAAAGGATTCAACTACAGAACCCTCGACTAGTGACGACACACCCTAGTCTCATGCCTGACCAACCCCCGGCCTACGATTGCACAGCAGTACATTCACAAGCTTGATAGCGAAAAAGTCACAAACTGTAAAACAAATGCAAAATCAAGGGTTAACTAGAAAGCCTACTTTGTTTCCTTATTTGGCTAGTTAAGCAAATTGCCGTGTTGGTAACTTGCTTAGTATCTACCAGAACACCTGATGTGGCCCGGCGTTAACACACGTTAGCTACGCTGAAGTGGCTAGCAAGCTGGCTAGTTAGCTAGCTAAAGTAATTCGTTAGCTAGCTAACGTGTTCATAGAAAATTGTCTAGGATCTGAGGTAAAGTATATTCTCATCGGTAATTAAACGACATTTTACCACGCATGAATAATGTTTTAAAGCAAATACAGTATTCACAGCTAAGATGGCCATTACTTACCCGTCCATTGCCAGAAAATCCTTCTTAACAACACCGATTTCTGCACTGTTCTCCTAAAATGGAGGGACTGGAGACCTTGGCGGAAATAGACGAACCAAGCGGAAATAGTCGAGCACATTACTTCGATATATAAAACTCGACAAAACCATTAAGGTGACAGAATTTAAATGCGTTATTTAACCCAAAACGTGTATCTGGATGCTATAATCATAATCGGTGAAATTACATTTCACCCTAATTTAACCCCTGAGTGGTCCAAATCATTCATGGCAGATAGGTAATAACACACAATCACATTTCCTAATGGTTTTAAAACAATTATTTGCTATCCACATAACCAAATCAGCCAGTAGATGGTATGAGCATACTTTTCTGGAACACATCCATCGTCTAAATCTTCATGACAATTTTGTTTACATTTCCTAAGAATAGCTTTCAAGTTGACATCACACTGATGAAGGGCTGGGATGATGAAGGGATCTTGGAGGCAAACTTAAGCATGAACAAGTGCAACCAGCTTATAAAAAATAACCAAATATATATTTATATTCTTGTTTATTTTATTTTGTTTACCAAGTAAGTACGATCCACACGTCATGCTATTGAAATAAAGCTATACACCTGTTATTGAATTGGTAAATGAGAACTGTGTTTTTCTTGATGCCGAGCAAGCACTTAACGTGATTTCCTTATGTCCCTCAAGTTAGTGCCCTTTCAGGACTGTACATCAGATACAGCTTTTTGGTCAACTTTCCATCTAACAATCTCTTATTAACATTTTGGACAACACAATTTCTCTTTCTTTGTATTGTGTTTTTTATAATGTCAATCAATTTGCATGTAAATATTAGTGATATTCCAGAACAATATGTAGATCTTCTTTTAAACGTTGACGTTATTGACTTTGTTGTGTTGGTCAGTGGCAAAAACTCCTAATTAATTCAAGGAATGAATTTGATGTCATGTTATAACATAATAAACTATGGAAAAGCCCATAGGGGTGATTACTTTTGAGAGTCACTGTATGCATTAAACAAAAATATAAAGGCAACATGCACTAATTAACAAAAACATTGGTTAGTTACTGTTCATATATTAGTGATTGTAAATACATATAATTGATCTTTGCATTTCACATGTGAGAACAACATTTTCATTATCAAATGTAAAAAGTATGGTGTCATACGGTGTTATATCATACTTTTAAGTATGTGTCGCCAATGTGTTGGCCAATCAGTGTTCCAGACGATGAAGAGCTGTCCAATCAGTGACACTCTTTGGAAGAGTTTGTTTATCCCAAAATGTAAACACATAAAAGCAGCTTTATAGCTTACATTTGTGTCTATTGTATTTAAGTCATGTTACTAGCAGTTATGGATAATATTTCATAGAGAACAGGAAACACTGGGCAGTTATATTAAAAACTGCAGAAGTCTGCTTACTTTATTATTTACCCATCAGCATGTGGTCTATTCACAACTAACCATATGCATAATACACTGTCAAAATGCGGGAGTATTATAGAAACTTGATAGACATAGAGCTTCTGTAAGATCTTTTTCATGCTAGAAGGATCGGCAGTGTAGAGTTTATGCATATCATTTGTCTTGATAGACATACGTCATGCTACTCTAGCTCTATACAACTTCACGCCCTAGGTGAAATTAATGCCTAACTGCTTATCTGAAAGGACCTGGGATTTAATTAAAAATGACATTTCCCCAAACACTAGTTGTGCTTCCGCGGCCTGCCATGTTGAAATTAGCTGATGAGAGCTCTCTGAGCAGAAGGGGAATAAGCAAATTGTCAAACGCTCACCAAATCACCACCGTTTATCAGTCAAGCAGTGCTCACAAAATAACAGCTAAAGTGACATCCTGCAGACTACAGTGGTATAAATAATACTTATTAGTAATGGATAGACACAAGCTAGTCTGATGGGATTAAACAGCAAGGTTTTGTAAAGCAGCAGTTTACATATTTGAGACCTCATTGCTGTTAAGTCTGTATGCACAGTAGAAGTTATCACATTAACGGTTTGTAATTAATTTATTGACTGAATATTTTGCCCCTAATATGGTGAGTTCATATTTGAATACTAATATTCACACTGAGAAATTCAAAAAAATATTTGTCACATGCCTTATTGTTTTTTAACAGTCACTAAAATGTCAGTATCTAAAAAAAATATCTGGGGAAGGCTTCCCTTAACAAATCAAAGAAGGCAAGCTCTTTCTTCCCTTTTATTAATCCCCAGGTTCATCATTCAAAAGTTTTACTAAGGTTCGAGGGGGCAAAGGCGGGAACTTGCTTTCAATGGTATTTGAAATACTTTTCTCCGGTCAAAGTTACGGATAATTTGCTAAGGTAACTATTCTACAGAAATAGGGGCCACAGGAACATCGGGCCCCAACGGGCAATAAGCCGTAAAAATGGCCTGATGACCAATAGGCACAGATATCCCTCAGGAGGCACACCGTGAAACAAAAATGGGTCACAGGACTGGACCTGCCAAATGCCAATGAAGTTCGCTGATCAGATAACACATTCCAAGACCACAGCTCCTTTGCACAAGATAGAATAACAGACTCTTCAAGTGGACTATCCAGTGTGGGCTGGAGGAGAGCTATTTGTGGATATTAGGGGTGAAATGGTTCATCAAATTCACACTCCCGAAGAGTAGATCAGTGCCTAGGTTGAGAAACCCAGGGAGATAAACAGCACGCAGTGACCAAACCCACAATAAGTGTGACACCGTCAACAGATCTGTTGATACATAATCCTGTTGTCGGTCCTGACCCGCTGGTCCAAAGGGGGCATGCTTCAAGGGCAAGAAAAATAACCATCAGGTAATCCATTAAGTCCAGCTCTATTGGGTTCTGCAGTTGCAAAATCACACTGAATCTCTGAAGTTAAAGCAGGCAAGGAAACGGAAATAGACATTGGGAATCAGAATAGAAATCAATGCCTAAAACAAATGTAGTCAGGAAACTCCACACCAGAATCATTCTGAATCCTAGAAGGGGAAGGATTGAGAGAAGTAGAACAGTATGCACTTTCACCTGCTGGAATGACTATGCTAAGGCTACTCTCAGCCAATCGCCTCAGTACTCTGATCCGACTGGTCCTAATGAAGCATGGCTCTCCTGACCATCTTAAAAAAAGAGCTGGAAAACAAGGACAGGTTTGTTTCATGGCAATGCCCGCAACTTCCTGGTCCTCACAGAGCGCTCAGTCCCGCTCCTCCTGGTCCACCATGCAAGCTAGACCGTGTTAACCAATGCAGTACTGATGAATGTTGTTGGAGAAATCTGAGGGTATTTTCTTCTTTATCTGCCCCTACCTTTGGCATGCAACGATTGCCTGAAGATGATGTTCTGGACGGGCCTTTAATGTGGCCATAAGTGTCTCCTGCTTGTTTCAGGGCCTTTATGCATTGATTTTTGTCTTCAGCAGGTACAATTCTAAACAAAAACAATATCATAAAGAATATCATTTGAAGCAAATCAAAAGCACCAAGCAGGGTAGGACACAAGAACATTTTCATTTAAGCCATTGAATATCCCCCAAAGCACACTAAAGCCCATATTTACGTTATTGAGAGTATGTGGCACAACTCTGAAGCGGTCTGGAACATGTCGCCCTCATGAAATGTGAATCAGAGCGAGAAGAGGGCTAGTCAGGGTGGCCACTACGAAGTTACCGTCTTCCATGGCTGAGGTGGGAGAACCTGTGAATACTGCAACAGTCACAAGAGCTTAGAGGAGATACCAGGTTGTTATACGAGGAGAACTACACAGGGTCGTAGAAGGGGATCAACCCAGCAGCAGGGCCGTTATCTGCTCCTTTGTGTGAGGAGGAACAAGAGGAGCACTGGCAGAGCCTTACAATGACCTCCAGTGAGCTACTAGGACTAGGACCTCACTGATGCCCTGTTTCAGGTCCCTCCCCCGTCTCTCATTAGAAGCCCGGGAGGGAGTGTCCACCGACGCGTGGGGCCATACACACTTCTGAGACACATCATGAAGAAGACATTCACGCAAGTGTGAACAGGCTGTGAGTTTGAATTCAGCCCTCAATCGGTTGGTTATTGTTCGCTGTTACGTCTTTTTGTTCTCAACGCATTACACGATGTACAGTGCAGATTTGTATCTTTAATATATTTCATAGAGGCTCAAAGTGTGACTTAAGTGTTCCCGTAATGTTTTTTTCCTTGTGTGTTTGGAGGGCCATCCTTTTTATTTGTCTCTAACTTTTATATTAAAGTAGTTTGTTGTCTTTGTACCCATATGCTGAACAGTACAGACAGAGTGAAGAGGGAAATAGAATTGGGTCCATTTTTCTAAATTTGATCCAATTCTTTGCAATTCTCCAGCATGCCTTTTAAAGGCCCATCCCACCCTGTGCCTGCCAGGAGGAGACTATGCCTGGACACTTACAGAGTAATAGAATCATGTTTTCCCCTGACGTGACCCACCACACAATATTGGCTCAGCTGCAGCTCCAGAATGCCTTATGATTATGAAAATGAGGTGAAACTGAGAGCTGCAAGCAGTCTCCTGTCTCCTGTGGGCCATCACCTCTGGTGGCACAGAAAGTCAGCCAGAGACACAGCTAGGAGCCCATCTAAACCACTAACTAAACCTGGGCTCCAATTGATGCATGACTGTTTTGTTTATTCCCTCTCCTTTTGGTTGTCTCTTTTTATTGTTTAAATAAATCTCTCTCTCTCTCTCTCTCTCTGATACACAAACACACAGAGTACCTGCATGTGATTCCTCCTTGAGGAAACGTTCAGAGCGCCTGCTTTCAGTTTAAGATGTGCTTTCCCATGTCTCGGGCTGTGATAGGTGAGCTAGCAGGTGCATGCATCATGCCTGATGTGAGACATTCTTTGGGTTTCTGATGTCAGCAGGTGTGCTTCGGGTTTGATGGGTCGGCGTGACACCGCCGAGGGGCGCTTGGGTTAAACAGTAAGAAATCCGCGAGGTAATCAAATGTTACCCAAAGACACTTCACAGACGGGGAAAGCAGTAGCTCCGCAGTGGCTCTGCTCTGGGATTTTATGGGGTCCAGTCCCTCCCAGCCGGGGGAAATTGGATCCTCTCAGAGCCTAGGGAGTGAAGGCAGGACCAGGCACACAATACAGAGTGCAGGCCTGGGCTGGAGTACCAATTATGCAGTAAGGATGTGGAGATTGGGGAAGCGACCTCTGTAACTTACACTAAACCCTGCAATCACAGGCAAGTCTGCGATGAGATAACTCCCTGTGGGTAAATGAGGTGTCAGTGGCTGCTTTACAGAACAAATTGTGAATTTGTTACAACTTAGCTAATATTCAGTTTTACAATTTATCCCACAGCTTTCACTTGTGTATTCGGAACTTGCTTCAACCCAGCAGTGTTCACAGGTGATTTACACAGGTTCCGCATGGTCTCAGGTGTCTGGCTCCTTCCAGTAATCACACTGCCATATACTAAGATTGACTCAGTGGTAAATTACGCTGTCCACACATTACCCATATTTAAAATTTTTGCCTCTTAATCAATACTTGTCCCTATAAATATACAGGTTAATTTAAATTCAGACTGAAGGCTTTCTTAGAATAGATCAGCGTTTAAACGCTGTGTCCATTCAACCCCCGAATAGATGTAAAGGGTAAAAATACTTATTTTGTAGGACAATACTACTGTACCTGCAATCTAGTCACAATTTCTGGATGTACAACTACACGGAAGACAAAGGTTTGTGTCTCTCCTTCTAATCAGATCAATTGGATTCCTGTCTGCATCAAGAGTGCATAAGTCTCAGTGGCTTTGCCTATGTGTCCGCCTGCCAGCCTCTCTACGCATCCCATTAATAATAATCAGGTCTATTTCCATGTTTTTAATATGCAGGTGTGTCAAGATGCCAATTGAGAAATCATCAATGTACCTGCTAATTGCTGTAACTGGAAGCTTTAATTCCTTAATGTTCAACTTGCTACTCAGACATTCAAACGAGAAGTGATTCAGATAATTAGGAATACGAAAAAGTCTCCCTGTGTGTCCCTGAGGTGTGGAGACAGGAATGGAAGGATAAAAGGACAGAGGAGGAAAGAAACGTATAGAGATAGAGAGGGATAGACAATGAAAACGGTCGTGCATAAACATTTTGTGGTGTGTTCGCGCTGGGAAACATGCCGTAGAAGCACTGACAGTACAATCGCCCTTCATAAATGGGTTAGTATTATTTTGGAGGATTCATTAACTGAAGACCACAGTTTTACACAACTCCAAGCCAAGTACTAACCTAGGTTAGTGCCTCCTACAGAAATATGGAAATATCTTTAAGTGATTTATATGTGCATTTTTGTGCCAGACTACAGGGAAGGTTTACATGTCAACACCATGCCATTTTATTTAAGATCCTTATATTTAAAATATTGTGTCCATTGACCTTGTTTTGTAGATGTAGCATGTCAAGGTAGCTGACAACTGCTGATGTGGATCAAAAACTAGAGTCAACATCATACTTTTTGATGAAAATTTTTTGAACACAAGCTGATAGAAGAAACATTGTATTTATCATTCTCTCTGTTTGCTCTTCTTACGAGTATGAATGTTGTAATATAAAAAATATAATTGACAGTGTATTGATCATTCATAATATGCTAGTAGGGTTATTGTGGAGCCATTGAGTTACATATACATGTAACGCATATACATATATTGTATAAAGTAATGGCATAATGGAGTGTAATAGTGCTTATGTTGTTGTTTGTTTGTAGTGTTCTTTTCCTTTATCAAAATCCCTCAATTATGATCAGTTAACTTCCATGTTTTCAAAGAGAGACACTGTATACCCTCAGTTAGAGCATGATCCAGACATCCCATGTAAATCCATCCGGAGACACTGTATACCCTCAGTTAGGGCATGATCCAGACATCTCATGTAAATCCATGCAGAGACACTGTATACCCTCAGTTAGGGCATGATCCAGACATCTCATGTAAATCCATGCAGAGACACTGTATACCCTCAGTTAG
>JACXGK010001117.1:62141-77440 GCA_016801125.1 Novumbra hubbsi | reverse complement strand
TGGTTGGGGTCACCGTCTTCCCTGTGGAGGCCACTGGTTGGGGTCACCGTCTTCCCCCGTGGAGGCCACTGGTTGGGGTCACCGTCTTCCCCGTGGAGGCCATTGGTTGGGGTCACCGTCTTCCCTGTGGAGGCCATTTGTTGGGCCACTGTCTTCCCCGTGGAGGACATTTGTTGGGGTCCCCGTCTTTCCTGTGGAGGCCATTGGTTGGGGTCACCGTCTTCCCTGTGGAGGCCATTGGTTGGGGTCACCGTCTTCCCTGTGGAGGCCACTGGTTGGGGTCACCGTCTTCCCCGTGGAGGCCACTGGTTGGGGTCACCGTCTTCCCCGTGGAGGCCACTGGTTGGGGTCACCGTCTTCCCCGTGGAGGCCATTGATTGGGGTCACCGTCTTCCCCCTCCTCCTTTCTGCTCATCCTGTCCTGTACATCTCCAGCAACACCAGCCCCACCACACCATGACTGCTTCTGCAATCTTAGCCTGACCTTTCCTCAAAATCGTTTCCTGTAGCTCATTGTCTGCTTTTAATCTGCGCTGCTGCTGCCCGCCTGGATATTTATAGCTCTGCACTTGCTGGAGGCACAGAGGTTTTCAGGAGCTTCCTGCCTCCCTCCTAGAAACCCATCCATCTGAGCTCTCTAGGCCTCTCTTTTAAAACAAAGTTGCACTTAGACAAGGATTTTAGTACAAAATATTAATCGTGAAAATACAACTGCTGAAAAAGTTCAAAGCTTGGTAAGAGGTATAGCCTGATCAGGAAATGTCCAGGGGTTCAAGGATTGTCAGTGTTTAGTTGTGGAGCACCTTGCACAGCTTTTATTAAAAAAAAAATTGATTTATAATTTGCAATCCTATTTTGACTTCCTTGTCAAGCTAGAAACACTATTGAAACTTGAAGAAGACTGATCTGGAAAAGTCTGTTATCTTTATTTTTTTAAAATATGGAACTAAATCCACTATAATGTGATTTGTTAAATATTCCAATTATTTTATTTTTAACAAAACCTCTATTAATAATTAAATGCTAAAAACAACTTTTTTTTTACACAAACTACAAAACCTTCACAGTGTTTGTTACAACAGTTTGTCTGAGTGATTAAAGTTGCTTACTTAACAAGTTAATAGTATTCTTATGTCCATCTGCAATTTCACCATTATTAGAATACTTTCACAATACTGACAACAGATGTGCATCTAGAAACATATTTTTACCTGTGGCTGCTATGGTTATGCTACTGTTACTGAAATCTCCTCTGAGCTTGTTTTTTATTTTTTTATTCCAGGGCTGGGCTGAATCTTTTTCTGCAAAACTGGCCCATAAAGAGTTAATTCACACTTCTAGTTATCTTTGAAAGTGTAATATGTTTGAGAATATTACTTGCTTTAACTATAGGCTACATGAATATACCAACACCAGTGCTGGCTTGGAAGGCACATTACCTAGGATATTTCAAAGCAATAGTGGCTACCATCATACTTTATTAACTTTCGGTTTAGAAGTCTAACTCGTGTTGTGGATTTAGTTAAAGGCATCAGTAACCACATGGCTATCCATTCTAGGTTGAATGTGTAGGGAATGAGACCTGCGATGGACTGAATGCAGGCTCTTAGTTATCAGAGGACCATCCTCTATCAGAGTGCATTCCAGTGCAGTAAGTGCTCAGTGATGCGTACAGCTGTGAAACGTGAAGTAAATTTGCTTTGCCCTGGCATAGAGAGCTTGTGTCATGTGTTTAACTGCATATAGCCCAGATGGAATTCTGCTTTTCAGGTTGATTTGAAATCTTATTAATCTGTACTTAACTACTCTGCTCCAAACAGTTAAGAGAACATGTAATCATCACAATACAACACCAATTACAATTCAGGGATCTGCTCCTTTGTACGAGGAGGAACAGGAGGATCACTGCCATTTCGACCTACAAAACAACCTCCATCAAGCTGCTGGTGTGCATGTTTCTGAGGAAACTGTCAGAAACCGATACCATGAGGGTGGCTTGAGGGCCCAATTTCCTCTAGTGATACCTGTGTTCTCAGCCCAGCTCTGGGCATCTTTATTGGCATGGGGAGGACCTTACACTGGTGCAGTGGGCTCTGGGCTGGGCACTGTCCAGCCTCATGTGGCCAGAGTGTGTAGGCGTTTTCTAGATGACAAAGGCGTTGATGCCATCGACTGGCACCCCACGTTCCCTAGACCTGAATCCAATGAACGCATAGATGTCAACAGTGTTATATTGATTTACAGTTATTAAAGTTACCTTAGGGTTGAGGTCAGGCATGGCAGTACTGGCATTAGCAATAAAGTTGGGGTCAGGTTACGGTAATGGTTTAGGCATCACTAGTATGGTGACGGTTAAGTTTAAGTTTGCAAAGACAGAAAAACACCTGTTGAAACAACAGTTTTCCAACTAAAGATGGCCACTCCTCTCGCTGGAATGGAACTTGGGATTGTAAGTGAATTGGGGATGCGCCCACCAACCGTCCACTACCACAACACCATAGCAAACGGCCACTCTATTTAACTGTTAATATGTTTATAACCCCTAGCGGCCAGTTTCAGATGGTAGGTTAACGAAACTTATGTTGTCAGTGAACATAATTGCAAGTCATTCATGGGAAATTGCACTGGGATATGTTGGTGTTGTAGCAACAGTGCTATGTGGACAGGAATGTTGTGCTGCCCCCATTCCCAGCATGCATTGTGTTTGAGAAATTGTAATGTTATGGAACATTGAACGTAATAGCACTGCTTATATGTTATTACTGGTATTATCAATGTCATATTTGTTTCAAAATAATAACATATGCAGGTAAATTCAAAAAGATAGCAAAAATGGTCTGGCTAGACCAGGGGTGCCCAAACCTTTTCTTATGAAGGGGCAAAAATCAAACTTAACTTAGGACCACGGGCCTAAAGTAACGTTGCATTATAACAAATTGATTTATAACAAATTGATATATACCCCTAGGCTAGATGGTCCACCAACAGTACTGCTGTTGAACAGGTAGGCCATTGCTAGCATGGATGGTTAAAGCTAAAACTTACACTGACCTACGAATAAGGCTATATACTTAAGCTGAAATGTGTTTTTTCATTGACTGTTCTGTCCAAATTAACCAAACAGTCCCGAGTACTCATTTATCAAGTGTGCCTAAGCACACAAACCTATGTGGAAACCATAGATGCAATAATTTTCAGTCAGTGTGGGATTTATGTTTTAATATGACAGTTTGCTTGTAAGTTCCTAAATTTACACACACCACAATGACCATGTCATTGGTAAAATTATTTTAAAACATAATGTATAACAATTTTTTAATTATTATAACGGACTGAGAAAAGGGGGAAATTGGATGAGAAGCTTCTTATCTGATGTAAGATTTATTATATGCTGCATTTCAGAAAGTGCACTGGTAGAGACAGATGGAACCAATTTGTAGAAAGTATTGTCTGCCCCCCCCGCCCACGGCATCTCATTCAGGGTAAGCCAATACAATAAATGCATGCGATACAGACAGGTTTGTAAACTTTTTATAACCTGTCCCCTTAATGATTTGAGTGAAGAGGATTCTGTTTATTTATTTGCCATTAATTGCTTTCTAAAACAATTAGAATAATAGACAACAACCAGACTGACATAAAACCACCATCCCAGTATGTAAACAAAAGTATTCTACAGCAAGCCAAATAATTATGGCATGCATTCATCATGTCACAAATTTCCACTTACAGTAAACGTAATGTCAATCTCAGATAAATCGTATTCTTAGATTTATTGTTTGGGTTGTGGTTCCCCTTGCTTTTGTGTTTCAAGGGGTGACACTAGAAATGCTTAAGCCAGCTAGCTAACTCTAACTAAATAACCACAGTTAGCTAAGTTAGCTAATGCTGGCTGATGCTGGCTAAGTTACCTAATGCTGGCTGATGCTAGCTAATGCTATTTAGCTAACACCAGAATAGAATATACCACATTTAACTGGAAATCCATTCAAATACCTAGCTAAAATGCAAGCCTAACTTTTTGTTGCTGACAGAATTTACTTTTAGTTTCAATAAATCAGACAGAGAAGGGTTTCTCCTGAAATGCCTAAATTTAATCTTGTGGCACGTTGGGATTGTATGAGAAGTTAATTCTGCCAATTCAAATGGAATATTATGATTTTAAACAAAAATCTATTAGAAAATGTCATCCACTTTCCCTTTTTACACTGCTATTGGTTTTCCACAAATGACCTACACTACATTTAGGTGGTTATAGAGTGTATATGAATACACTGAATTCATGAATACAAAATATTTGATTTAGTTAAAATGCTGTATTTTAAATATTGAGGAATTTGTAAAAAAAAAAAAAAAGAAGGTATGTGCCATGCAATTCAGCCATCTACAAAAAGATGCCTTTCTACTTCCTTTTCACCAGTTTGGGTTGATTATAAAACCTTCAGACTAGCTGCCTGAGGCTTTTAGTTCTCCCTGACAGCCTGTTCTCTTTATAGCAACAGCCATGGCCATTCAAAGCAACGTTTAAGAGGCCTGGATTTGGCTGATGCGCAGGCCAAAAGGAGTGGCGAGTGCACAGCTTACCTTTTTAAGTGCTGCTGAGTTGGAGGGAGGTGTTGTCATGGATCAACTCCTGCTTAACCCTGCAGTCACCTGCGGCTGGCAGCTGGTCCTAGACCTCATTGACCCTGGTCACAGCTCCTCACTTTATAACAGCAATCAACAGCAGTTTCAGAATGTGTACAACGTTCCACCCAAATCATATTAAAAGCAATTCTCCAAGTTGACTCATCTTGGTTGAGTGACTGACAGAGAAAGAAGACTCATGTGGCTCAGGCAGAACTCTAAGACTTGTCAAATAGTAGGTTGTTTCTTTAGGTTGGCTTAAGCAGAGATGAGAAACGCTTGACATCTGGGAAATGTTCGCTGTTAATTACAAACTCACTGCCTGAGACAACCCCTTGATGTAAAGGCCTGCTACTTACCCATTTTTTTTTTTTGCTTATCCATTAGTCGCTGCATTTGAATGTGAATGTTTTCTAAAAGGATCATTTTCCATTAGGCTCTTAGTGATTTGTATTTACCTGCAAGTCAACCTTTTTTTTTGTGTGGCCTAAGATATTCCTTCGGTGAAGGGAAATATAATTTGTATGTAAGTTATAGGTTTGCCCATTTTGCCCTGGTATTGAACTCCATTGTTCTTACTGGTTTGATACTGACAACTCGTCCTGTTTGCCTCATATGGCCATCTTGTCACTCCAGATCCTTCCACACACAAACCTGTCTTCTCATGTGACATACATCCAGGAATACGTAGCGCCTGTGGACTGCTACCTCGGGTAACCAGCTGGATGTAGCGCCTGTGGTCTGCTACCTCGGGTAACCAGCTGGATGTAGCGTGTGTGTCTTGCCACCTCAGTTAACCAGCTGGCGGGTCTCCGTGTTTAGTTGACACTTGTGAAATGGCTATGGAGTATGGCAAGCTGATATGTGTTAGCTCCAAGCTGATACCTCAGACTCCCCAGATGAATGTGAGAAGAGCATGGAATGAGGGAGAGAGAAAGGCCAACATGAAGGGAAAAAGGTACTTTTTAGATTACTGACTCCTGCAGAAATGTGGGAGATGGCAGATCAAACCGTCAATTAGGATGCTCTAGGGAACCACAAGCGAGAGATGAACGGAGAAAGGATTGGCGAGCAAAGCGCAGCATCTACATCCCAACTGGCAATATAATTGGTGAAAATGATGAACAACAAATTGTAACTATACATTATTTTACACTACTTCAAGCTTTTGCTTCAAATAAATGATGTAACGGAACTATTTCGTTCCGTGCTGGTTTAACATTCTGGTTTAATATTTTAAACAAATCTTGAGCAAACATTTTGAACAAATTTCCAGAGTGAAATACACATATTTTTTCATTATAAAGTATATTGAATTAAGTTGAAAGTATTTTACATTTAACATAATGTTTTTATGCACAGCAAATTGTGGTAGTAGGTGTATACATTTTTTATTCTGACCACAAACCCACAACACTGTTCCTACAAGTGCTGTGCTCTAACCAGATAAACTACACAGGACCTATTTTCACATGACACGGCTACCTCATTCCGGCAAATGATATCCAACAGTTGTTCAATGACTGGAAAGGAAGAATGCCCTTCCTGTATGCTTCCAATTTTGGCATTATGATAGTGTAACTTCCTTCAAAATGCATTCACTCGGAAACAATATATGTTTATTAGGGGTGATCACACTTTAGGAGCGTTGGGCTGCTATTTCTAAACGAATACAGGGGGAAACTACTAGCTTGTGTCCAGCTTCCGTATTTAATCTTTAGGGGACAGCTGGTAGTTAATGTATGTTGTGCTACTATAGAGGTTCTGTTATACTTTAAATGACAGTTGGGCAATCTCACATATTTATTTATTATCATAGCCACCCTAACTCCTTCTACAGTTCTTGCACAACAGAGACATGACGGGTATCAAAATGTGCGTCTCGTTTCCGATTGCGTTGCTATTGTTATTGAAGGTTTCGTAGCAATTTTATAAAAGTAATGCTAGCTAGCTACAGTATTGTTTATGGAGTGACAATGAAATGGCATTGACTTCGACCATGGGATTTACTTTGTCAAAGGTCAGGCTGAAGTTATTTTGCTACCTTTTTGCCAGATATTTCTGTCTTTTGTCTTTTTCATGCGGGAGATAGCTAGCTAGCTAATGGGACTTATCTTTGGTTTTGAATTTGAACGCCAGTTGCCTAGCAACTTATGTAAGCAAACTTTTCAGAATGAGGCCATGCAAATGGTTACCGGATCAGAAATGTGCAATTAATGCTAGCAGGCTACAGTACTGTTTATGCAGTGACAATAAAATTGCACTGACTTCGACGATGGGACTTACTTTGTGAAAGGTAATGCTGAAGTTATTTTGCTACCTTTTTGCCAGCTATTCAGACTTTTTGTGGGAGATAGGACTAGCTAGCTAATGGGACATGTTTTTGTATTTGGGAGATGGCCAACTAGGTACCTGGAGATTATCTGTGTTCATTTACTGCCGGTACAAGGCTGGACACCGGACACAGCTGGTGCAACGGCAACCCCACTTTACAATTTCCTTTGAATTGTAGCTGTTCTAGTTGCAATTTGTTTTTATATACAATCAAGGCTGTCACCAGGAATCCTGGGCCCCCTTAAAAGATATATGTCTGGGCCTCTTCACTTTTGGATGACATCAACAATTTTACAGTGTGGTCTCCCGAGCCATGGGCCCTGTGAATCATATCCACCATTCCCCATGTAAGCAACAGCCCTGCATACAAGGAACACTAATAAATAATAATAACTCAATTGGCAAATACAATTCTAAATGTATGGTTTTAACTACGATGTCATCTTAAATGTGCAGGAGGATATTGCAGATGAAGACCACCCTTTCTGGTAATCAAAGAGTTCAGTTTTAACCAATGCCAAGTGGCCTGGTCATGAACACTTTCTCGTACTCTTATTGAGCTGGTGATAAGCAACCAACAGTTTGATGTATGACGGAATTGTAAAGGACCTCAAAGACCAATATTATTGTGATACTTAGATGCCAATATAGTACGTGTTGCAGTTGTCATGTTTTTAATATGTAAAGAGATCATGTAGTGTCATTAAATTCTGCTGCAATGGGTCAATGACAGTCATATAAAAGGACTGTATCGAAATGTGCACCCTGAAGAACTAGCAGCAAAGGGAAAATACAGTTGTTATACGGTCTATATTGTGGTGTTATTGTCAAAACGTTACAGCATATCAAATAATATAACATTGTAACTATACTTTGCTTCCCAAGTGGTTATTTGTTGTTCCATTTTACCTTTCTACAAGGCAGTCCATCTTGACCACAAACTACTTTTTAAGTATACTTTTTAAGTTTGAGTGCTTGCTTTCTGGGTGACTAGCCTTGTAGGGCGATAGCAGTGTGTTGTGGTAAGTGGTGGCTGGCCTTGTGCTTTTGTAAGTTGAAGCTTTGGGTGTGACTGTGCTGCTGTAGTTATCTGCGTGTCACACCTTTCTTTCAGGACAGTCTGGGCTGCTACTGACCCCCTTATGCTGACATTAAGTAAAGGTCTGGCCTGAAAAGATCACTCAGAGTCATGGCCTGGGTACCTCACTGTCAATAAGCAGGACTATTTTTGATTGCTGTGTGCATATACAGTGGGGAGAACAGGTATTTGATACACTGCCGATTTTGCAGGTTTTCCTCCTTAGAAAGCATGTAGAGGTCTGTCATTTTTATCATAGGTACACTTCAACTGTGAGAGACGGAATCTAAAACAAAAATCCAGAAAATCACATTCTATGATTTTTAAGTAATTCATTTGCATGTTATTGCATGACATAAGTATTTGATACATCAGAAAAGCAGAACTTAATATTTGGTACAGAAACCTTTGTTTGCAATTACAGAGATCATACGTTTCCTGTAATTCTTGACCAGGTTTGCACACACTGCAGCAGGGATTTTGGCCCACTCCTCCATACAGACCTTCTCCAGATCCTTCAGGTTTCATGGCTGTCGCTGGGCAATATGGACTTTCAGCTCCCTCCAAAGATTTTCTATTGGGTTCAGGTCTGGAGACTGGCTTGGCCACTCCAAGACCTTGAGAGGCTAGGCCATCATGCATCACGGTTGGGATGGTGTTCTTGGGGTTGTACTCATCCTTCTTCCTCCAAACACGGCGAGTGGAGTTTAGACCGAAAAGCACAATTTTTGTCTCATCAGACCACATGACCTTCTCCCATTCCTCCTCTGAATCATCCAGATGGTCGTTGGGAAACTTCAGACGGGCCTGGACATGCAGTGGCTTGAGCAGGGGGACCTTGCGTGCGCTGCAGGATTTTAATCCATGACGGCGTAGTGTGTTACTAATGGTTTTCTTTGAGACTGTGATCTCAGCTCTCTTCAGGTTATTGACCAGGTCCTGCTGTGTAGTTCTGGGCTGATCCCTCACCTTCCTCATGATCATTGATGCCCCACGAGCTGAGATCTTGCATGGAGCCCCAGACCGAGGGTGATTGAACGTCATCTTGAACTTCTTTCATTTTCTAATAATTGCGCCGACAGTTGTTGCCTTCTCACTAAGCTACTTGCCTATTGTCCTGTAGCCCATCCCAGCCTTGTGCAGGTATACAATTTTATCCCTGATGTCCTTACACAGCTCTCCTGTCTTGGCCATTGTGGAGAGGTTGGAGTCTGTTTGATTGAGTGTGTGGACAGGTGTCTTTTCTACAGGTAACAAGTTCAAACAGGTGCAGTTAATACAGGTAATGAGTGGAGAACAGGAGGGTTTCTTAAAGACAAACTAACAGGTCTGTGAGAGCCGGAATTCTTACTGGTTGGTAGGTGATCAAATACTTATGTCATGCAATACAATGCAAATTAATTACTTAAAAATCATACAATGTGATTTTCTGGATTTTTGTTTTAGATTCCGTCTCTCACAGTTGAAGTGTACCTATGATAAAAATTACAGACCTCTACATGCTTTGTAAGTAGGAAAACCTGCAAAATCGGCAGTGTATCAAATACTTGTTCTCCCCACTGTATGTGTGTTCCGTTCCCAGCTCCTTCACCTGCGTTTTTGCTGACTAGGGCCTTCTGCAATGAACGACTTAATAAATCACGTCCGTCAGAGCAGCAGCTGCACTGGATGTAATTGTTCCTTTTCTTTCATTAACATTGATCTTGTTTACCTTGTAGAGGGTGATGTTTTTCTTGCTGCTCATGCCTACTCTCCTTCAACATTACTGTCAAGAGTATGTCCTTCCTAGCCAGCTCCCAATGATCCTCCGTTAGGTGGCAACCATATGGTTCCTCCCCGATCCTATTTAAACCGGTTTACCTTGGGGCTGGTATGTGGGTGCGGGGGGGAGGGTTCGGTACGTATATGTGTGCATGGGTTGTTTGCATGTGTGTGCGTGCCTGCAGGCAGGCTGAGGGGCCTGGCATTCTCTGTGCTAATGACCCGTGCTGTTTTGGCAGAGTGGCTGACCCTGCTGCCCTAGTTGTGTGGAGCCTCTCCTACAACAGCCCCGTCTGTGTACGGAGTCTAGGCTGGCTAAGCCCTTCTGGTGCTCACTAGCTAATAACGACTGACCCCGGGACACCTTTTCAGAGCTGCAGTCTGCATGCATGCACAGACGCGATAACACACACACATACTAACATGACTAGCTCTTTCAATGATTTCTGAAGAGGTGTAGCTGCTTGAAACAATACAGTGGTCAAGAATTCCATGAATTTATTGGTTCATTTTTACTCATGGACTTTGCCTTCCTATGTTGCTACGCTCCCGTGTAGTTAAGCTGTAGGTGTTGCTCTCGCATGCAAGACTTCATAGCCTTGGAAATTGTTGGTGTATTATTCCTTCTTATAACACTGCTTTTATTTTTCACAATTTCACAATGAAAAGGTTTTGTATGTCCATATAAGAAGCTATAATGTATTCTATCTAGCTCTAATTTCTGTCTTTTAAAAGCAGTAAAAATAATAGAAGTCTTAGCAAATGAGTTAAACTATGTGTTGTTTGAGGATAAATATTGTTCTATACATCACCATGGAAATAATACATTTTGCATTTATAGTACTACTACGACAGTTGCCAACATAGTGCTAATGTACACAATTACATTATGTTTCATCAAATAATTGGTTTCTACTAAACCTGATCAAAATTGCGGTTGATTGCGGTTTTCCCCCATTCAGTGCTCTGTGTAGTCATGCCATTTGATGAATAGAAAGTGGAGCAGTAGGCAGAAACACTTGTGATTCGTCTTAAACATTACTAGATTATTAAAATATCATCGGAAATATAAATTGTATAATCAAAACTATGTTTTCTCTTTCTACTCCTGAAGGTAAACCAGGAACATTTCCGAGACCAACCGTGCCCTTTGAGTGTATAAACGATGAAGCAAAATATTTTTACTATAAACCATTACCACCAAAACCCCTCAAGGATATTTTGACCTTACTTCACCAGTCTGCATAAGGAAATATTTTTTGCACTGGTTTAGGTTTAAGACAGAAGTTAGCATTGGGATACACATTTCACTTAATTGTTGGCGTTTAAGGTTAAGGGTAGATTTCTTTGGGTTAATATAATTACTAAAGTCAGCGGTTATGGAAATGGCAATGCCTTTGTTGTTCAGTTCTTATGACCACCTGCCTTATATTGTGTAGTTTCCTCTTTTGCTGCCAAAACAGCCCTGACCCATGGAGGCATGGACTCCACTAGACCTCTGAAGGTGTGCTGTGATATCTGGCACCAAGACGTGAGCAGCAGATCCTTAAAGTCCTGTGAGCTGCGACGTGGGGCCTCCTTGGATTGGACTTGTTTGTCCAGCACATCTCACAGGTGCTCGATTTGGATTGAGATCTGGGGAATTTGGAGACTAAGTCAACACCTTGAACTCATTGTTGCGTTCCTCAAACCATTCCTAAATCATTTTTGCTTTGTGGCAGGGAGCATTATCCTGCTGAAATAGGCCAATGCCGTCAGGGAATACAGTTTCCATGAAAGGGTGTACATGGTCTGCAACAATGCTTAGGTAGGAGGTACGTGTCAAAGTAACATCCACATGAATGGCAGGACCCAAGGTTTCCCAGCAGAACATTGCCCAAAGCCAGCATTCACTCCCCATGTGCATCAATTAAAATTGGCTGCCCAATGCATTTCCTTCCTAGGACCACTTTTGATAGGTACTGACCACGGCAAACCAGGAACTTCACACAGGAACTGCAGTTTTGGAGATGCTTTGACCCAGTTGTCTAGCCATCAAAATGTGTCTGTTGTCAAAGTTGCTCAGATCCTTACCCTAGGCCAAATTTCTTACTGCTTCTAACACATCAACTTTGAGGACAAAATGTTCACTTGCTGCCTCATTTATCCCACCCTCTATCAGGTGCCACGATGACACAATCATTAGTGTTATTCACTTCACTTGTCAGTGGTCATAAGGTTTACTTTCGATAATGTATATGCTGCACTCTCTTTGTTGACAAGGGATTGGAAAGTTCTGTGAGAAAAGGAGTAATGGAAATTAAATTGTTGAAATAATTTACTGAAATTCGTAGTCTTAAGTATGCAATGTCCATTTTAAAAAGGTGAGTTTCTGTTGTCTTTAGGTAGTTCACATAGATTATATGAGGTTAATCACTCGATATGTGCAGGCTGTTCTGAAGGCTACTCTGTGTCCAAGCATGGGAAACGTGCCGGGGGACTGGCTAATGTTTATGCATTTGTATAATTTGAAATATAAAATATATATCTCCAAATTCATTGAAGTTGATGAAGTGTAAATCAAGTATTATTTAATATTCATAATTTGCTGGACTTTTAGGTAGTTTCATTGTTTTAAGTAAAACTAATTTATATAAAATTTTTATGAACTAATGCAATTTATATTTTGACTAGTAAGACATTTACTAGTAACAAAATGTACTGGTTGTGTATAATTATTTTTAAGGGAACACATGTTAATATATCTTGCCAAAAATATACAGACAACTAGAGCAATCAAAAAATACTTTTTCTGTTTAGAAACCGCTCATGACTTGATCTTGATGTAATTTCCCAGTGAGGGTTTAATATTCATGAAATTACATGAAATAACACGTTATTTACCATGACTGCCACTTAACTGAACTACTTGAATGAAGACAGAGGGCTTTCTGTTCTGATTATTACAACTCATCAGCTTTACTGCATCCAAACAAAGTCTAACATGCTTTTCCTCACAGGATATGCCTAAAACATTAAGGGGGCTTGGGTGTTGTGTGTGTGTGGTCAACAATGTGGTCGTGTGTGGTCAACGATGTGGTCGTGTGTGCTCAACGAGGTGGTCGGGTGTGGTCAACGAGGTGGTGAACGATGTGGTGCGTTGTGGTCACCAGCGTGGTCAGGTATGGCAGTGACTGGGACATTGGATATGCGCAACAAAATTCATTTATGTTGCATGAAAAATATATTTTTTAATTCATACACATTTAGCTCATTTCCTGCAATTATTCAGTGATAGCTATAGTCATTTTCCTGCAATTCTGTTCATTTTTCCATGGATAATGCTATGTTCTTAATATACTCAAACACTGATTTCCTTTTTCTGTGGTGGTAATTGGTTTTCCTATCCAACTCTAAAGAAGAATAATTATCTGACTGACCTACTATCAAAGATTTCAGAGCGCTGGAATTAGATGAGAAACCTTTTCTGTGAAAAAATAAAGACCTTGCTAAGCAAGGCCTGAGCCTGCATGCATCCTGATAGATAGCGTTGAGATGAATTAAGCAGGGGTCTGATGGCTTTCCATAATATATAAGTACTGGGTGCCCTCAACAGCCCCTGAACCTACTCCATATCTTCAGTTTGGGTTAAGTGCTGAATACAGCTTATTCATTTTAAAAGGATAGTTCACCCAAATTGCAAAATGGCACAATAGTGTTTTAAAGTAGTATATGGACAAATTATAAATCATTGCAAAAGGGTTTTCCAATTATCGATTAGCCTTTTAAAATGATAATCTCAGGTTAGCAAAGACAACATGATATTGGACAGGAGTGATGGATGCTGACAACGGATCTCTGTAAACCCATGTAGATATTCCATTGAGAATCTGCCCTTTTCAGCTACTATCGTTGTTTTCACTATTACCAATGTCTCCACTGTATTTCTGATCAATTTGAAGTTATTTTTATGGACACATGTATACTTCTCATGTAAAAACTCTAAGTTACCTCAAACTTTTGAATGGTATGTATATGTTAACGAAACACCTTGCTTAGCCATAAAGTACAATTCATGTAATAAGGATGGCAAGTTATTTTATAGGAAATATTCGCTTACTTTAGCAAGGTCAGCATTTGTCTAGCATTCATAGTGTAATTTTAACAAAACTTGAATTATCCCTTATTAAGCCTTTAGCTTCCGTTTTGACCATCATGGTGGCTACTGCGTTGGTAGAATGTTGATGAAGAGGATGGGAATGACGCATCCAAGTGACGAAGGTGCAGTGCAATAATAGGATTTATTTTTTTTTTCAATCATACCAATTGAAGTATCTCAATCTTCCTGGCGTATTAAAATAAACAGCCTATATGACTCATCAGGGAATTACATTATCATTACCAAGACACTCATGTTGTAGGCAGCTCTCAGTCTCACCATTCGTATCAAGGTTTTCTCATGCTGTGACCAATGGTGTCCTCTTATCTGGACCGATTAGATAGGAGACAGTGAGCTGGTGTGTCTTCATCTCCCACTGAAACATTCATTCCTCCATGTTTTCTGCCCAGGGCTTGTTTAGAAACTGCGGCTTTTGTGCCCTGTTACCCTTTTTATTTTTCAGAATAAATAGGTTGTTGACCCAAATCTGTACATCTTTAAAAGAACCAAATGGGAACATTAACTTGTACCAGATTGTCTTTAAGACCTGAAGGTTGTCTGACACATGCATGGCTGGTGTGTGGACAGGACCATTCACTGTGCAGCAGTGTTCTGAACTTAAATTACTTCACAATTAGTACTGTGTCTGCCATTTGGGTCCTCCAATAAATATCTGATTTCGTACAGGCACTCTTAAGGTATAATGTTAATTGAAGTGACCTGCTTCTCTAGTGAAGCAATTGTGATTCGGTTATCAGGGAATGAATGAATGGACGCTGGTAATGTGCCTTTCTTTCTCTCTCTCTGCCGTTCCTGCAATCCATGCAGCTCTCTATATTAGTCAGCTAATTGTTGGAGAGGTTGCTAGCGGCGGATTCAGCAGATGCTGCTGTTTTCAGAAGAATAACTGTTCTTGGTCAATCTGCTGGTAGGAGACTAGTTCCTCATGACATACTAGCTGGCCAGCACATGCCCACTTTTCTTCCCCCATCCCTCTTTGAGCTGCCATTTCTGAAGGGGCTTTGATTCATAATGCAAGTGTACATGTATGCTAATTCCCCATACTAATTCAAGCAGAATCCTGTGCTGAGATTTGAGCTTTTGCAGAAAATATATAATTCTTATGGATCTGCCACAAACTGGCTGACCTGGCACTTCATACCCAACCGACCCCAAGATGACCCCTATCAGTGACTTTTTCTTGATTCGGCCAGGTGCCAGATGGTTACGTGACCAGGCCCATCCTAGCAGTTATGGCTCTGCGCTTCTGCGTTTTTCAGAGGTGGCATCCTTTGTGGAGAATAGAGGACGGGTGATGAGGCCAGGCTTTGTGGAGGATAGAGGACGGGTGATGAGGCCAGG
>JACXGK010001117.1:35552-62041 GCA_016801125.1 Novumbra hubbsi | reverse complement strand
GGACAGTGCTGGCTCTGTGTCCTCTCAGTCTTCACTTTCAAAGGCGCAGCCGGCTTTTGTGGTCCCCCCTCCAACCGCCACAGTCCATGACAGGCCCGCAGTTACCAGGCTCCCCCCCAGCACAAGCTCCTATTTGTGCCTTATCTCCTACTGTTTAGGATATATTCTGGCCCATGTGTATTCCAACAAAGAAGTGCTTGAGGTAAAGTTAGTCGTCTTGTTTCTGACTGCTGCCAACTTTAATCTAAATATATCCGTAATCTGAAATACTGCTGTTATATGAGTAGCACATAAAACAAATGCATTTATTTACAGATCATTGTGGATATTCTGGGACTACATTTGCACCCATCCTCTATAAAAAGGGTCAAACAGTTCTTGTTCATGCGAGGATGACTAATGCTGGGTTTCTCTGGAATGACATTATATGGTGTTTGTTGTTGTCACCGGTATGTGTTGCATCATCAACAATCTTGTCCTACTTTTTCATTAGCTGCTAGAGTTGCTGGTCATGAGGGCATTGACCTTTTACCCACCTGCGAGACCTCTGCAACATTCACCCTCCCATGGCATTAAGACGCAGTTCTAGCCTAGATGGAAAATGATAGCAGAGCTTGAAATAGATTGAAGAACCCCTGTGTATTTATGAACATTGTTTTATGAACATGCTTTTCATCCAAGTGATTAAACCGGGCATCTGTTGACAGTAAGTGACTCAACACTTCAGCTTTCGACTTTTGACGAGAGCGAAAGATCCAGCGTAGCAGAGGGCTGCAGTGCGGACGGTGACAAGTCTGGGCGGTTCTACTGTTGGTTTATTCAGAGGGATGTTCACCTGGGTTTCATATCCTTTGCATGCAATGACTGCCTTTCTTCCCTGGTGATGCTCTGCCAGGCCTGTGCAGGCCTGTGCTGCCTAATTTCAGTCCCTGTTTGTTTCAGGCCATATAACCTTCGGTTTTGTCTTTACCCTTTGAAACCCATGCTCAAATGAATTCAGATAATTTATTTGACCAGTCAAACATTTAAAATATTTTGTTCTTGAAACACTTTGGGGTCATTGTCTCGCTGCATGATGAAGTGAGGTGTAATGTGTTTAGGACAGTTTGGTTGGGGGGGGGGTTAAACATTATCTAGTGTTAAAATTAGAGCGGAAACTGAGTTTCTGACCGCCTATTCAAACAGAAGGTGAACCAACATCAGAAGGATTAAAAGTTGTGACTTTCGAAAATGCTACTGATGCTGCTGGCTACTATGAAATGTAGATTTAAAAATCAAACTATTAATTTTATCAGGAGAATGCCCAGACTTCGGGAGTGCATACAACATGTGGGGGCCATACACACTACTGAGTCGCAATATGAGTTGCTGTGATGGAAGATTTTTATTTTTATATTGTTCATCAAGTTCGATGTGTTCCCATAATTTTTCGGAGAGGCATATTATCAATACAATATGTATTTGTTTAATAATGTAGATATGTTTCAGACACCAAAATTGCAGCGTCCCTGACAATATATTTTTGTTAAAAGAAACCATGTCTCGGGTCAGGATGATCTGCTGAGAGGCGGGTCTAGCAGGCAGCTGCTCACTGTGGGACACTGAGGGTCCAGAATCCACAGGATGCTACCGCATCCTCTACTAAAAACAAACCGATGAGATACCTTCTACCCCCCCCGGTCTGAAATATGGCTTTTAAAAATGCATATTATAACATTTACCTCTCAGTGGAAAATACAGTGTGTTGCTGTCAGTATACTCACCAAGTAGATGTGATCTCATGTGATGTAAGGCTAAAAATAACATGATTATTGACATTTCAATAATTGCTTTGTTCCGTTCAGAGAGAGTTTAATTTCTGAGTAGTATGGAGTAGTTGTTGAAATGGAACAATTGGACCAAAAGAACTTTGGCAAATTAAACAAGTTGTCAGACTATTTTAGAAATTCAACAGAAACTACCTTTTAACTATTATACACCTTGACCTTTCACATCCAAAATAACTTGACGAGAGCGTTTGGAGTGTTTGTTTCTTAACTTACAAGCGCTCAGTTCGTATTTGTGTCGTTCCAAAAAGGCTCTTTTCGTCTCAGGCATGGATACTGTAGTAACGCGTATGTTTGATGAACGTACCCAGTGAGCAACAATGTGGAGATGCACGTTGGCATTAAAAGACATTTTGCATGTTTTTAATGTTGCTCGATTGCCAGTGTGCAAACTGCACGCGGTAACAGCAATAAAATATCTTTTAAGGGACTGTGTTTCCAAATTCCTGGACTGCACTTTAGTAACTTGGTCACATGTAAGGAGCAGGTTACTTTAGGCGAATTATTGTTTAGTCTGAATTACCCTAGGGTACATCAACTCCATTTTTAAGGGAGTAGCTAGTCTTCTTCCTTGCTCAGATTTCATTTGCTAATGAAGTATTTGGAAAGAAGGGCATTTTCCTCGCTGAAATTGAATAATTACATTCGAGGCTCTTATGTGCTAGCTTGGGAACAGGGTTGTCATTCTATTTTCTGTGGACCTCCAACCATCTTTTTTACACCAATTTCTACCCACAAATAAAGATTATTAGCCAAACTTAACACCCACCCAGGAGCAAACCAACTCCACCCAGTTACCAACTCTTTCGTGTTCCCTCTGCCGTCACATGCTGTTGACAAAACTATGTAAGAAGAAGACTTCCAACGAGTTGGAGGCCCCAGACTGCAGCACTGGCAATAACAGTCAAAGCCTAGCTGATTTCTTATTATTTAGCTACTTGGAGAATTTCTCCCTTTTCACAGGAACTGGTTGAAAAGAAGGTGCTAATTACATTGATTTAGCATTTTAAATGAATGTACAAAATGATTTAAAAAAATTCTAATGTTTGACACTGCCAAATGAATTTCTGCAACAAAATCACAGCTGGTGCCACCTACTGTGCAAACCGTTGTCCGCGAGTCCTGCCATCAATGCTGGGACACCTCTTAATTCAACGATGCAATATTCCAAGCACCAAGCAAACAGGTCTATTGACCAAATACTTAATTTTGTATGTAGTACCCTTTTGCCAAATGCACATGCCGTACTGTAGAATGAAGCAGTCTTCTCCATTTTATTTAAATGAAATTCTGGACACTCCAAAAGTCACATCTGGTGTCTGGGTGGCACTTCATTCTCAAGTTGTTATCAATGCGGGTTCTTTTGTAGTAGCTGCTAGAGGGTGTTATTAGCCTCTTCACCGTTGATCATTTCATCTCAGGGTCCTTTAGAACACTTGTGCAAATGGTGGAGTCGTGCAAGACTGTGCAAATTGGGTCCCATCAGGAATGAGGTGATTTATGATTGAGCCATTATTCAGTCTTTTAACTGATGGTGGAACGACACACAAACTCTGAACACTAAAATGGATTTTGAGTTGCAAGTTCTGAATATGGAGAACACTTTTGTTAATGCAATGTCGGGTTGAAGACATTAATGTCTGCTATTGTGGTGTATGTACAATATGTCATCTTTGAGCTTCATCCATCTCTTAAAATGGTTTGGCAATCCGGTCCAAAAGGTTTCAGTTGAAATCGATAGGTTTTGCTATATGTTTATATGTGTTATCGCCCCCTATAAACAAACCATTCGCCAAACATTTTTCCATTTTAATTACAAGCCAAATATCAGACACCCCACACATGCCTTTAAAGCCTTACACATCTACACATTCCTGGCAATTCCTGCCCAGGCAATATCCTATACAACAACTAAATGAATGTGCACAAATTAGCTGGAGAGTCAGAGATTTGTTTATAATACACAGACCCTCTTTGCACAACATTTTAAAGTAGATGTATTTATGAAAATACTTAACTGTAGATCGGAAAAAATCTGAGACTGGCCAAGCTATAATATAAAATGTGCCAGACAGGTCAAACCAATTTAGCGGAGGTAATGCCGCCTTTTTGTCTTTCTGGCACATTTCTATCTAATAGCCTAATTATCCAACAAATTAAGATCTGATTATACCTCATCTCTGGCATATTTCAGAGTGTACATGGCCATCTTGGGATCCCAGTCGCATTGGGTATTGCTTGTACAACTGATCGCACGGATATTGTGGGTGTCGGATGGAAATGTCACAGACACAGTTAGGCCGATTGAAGACCTTGACCATGAGGAGACTTTCTTGGCTGACTTTGAAGCTCGTTTGAGTTGTTCCAAGTCGTTTATTTTCGCGCGTCCTCTGGGGTGTGACTGATAATAGGCTGATGGAAATAATAGGAATTTTCTAATTTAAGATTCCAGTTTGGGGGAAAGATTTTGTTGAAAAATTTATAAAAATACAAATCCTATTTCATGACGATTTTTTGTAATATAATTTAGATTTTTATTGGAACTGACAATATTCTTCTATTCTCTTACCTGGCTTACTTCCATTTCTGCTAAATTTCAAAACATACATTTTGTTCTTGTGCAATTGAAGAGCAATTACAAACAAAGGTTCTCCTGCATTAATACAAGAACATGTACATCTCCACTTTTATATGGGGGCCTTTTAGCAAAACCATTCAGCTTCATTGGCCATCCATTGCAGAGTATGTTTAGAGGCATAGTGGGACGTGAGATGTGTGGGTGCCACGTTTAAAATAAAAAACGACTGGCAATGTTCAAGTCACTCGTGAGGATTATGCTGATTTATGACTTTCCTGATTTATGGAATTTCTCTACAATGTCATAATCGTAAGAATTTTCCACCGCGATTAGTAATGACGTCGTCTATTAACTATATATATATATATATATATATATATATATATATATATAGTTAATAGCAGGCTGCCCAGCAAGGTTTTAAACAGTACATAGTGGATGAAGCTGTATCTTGTATTTGAGATGATCAGGCTGGTCGAGCAGACCCTGAGTTTCAACAGGGTTTTCCTTCACTCTATTCAGAACTCGTCCATGAATTGATGCACAGTTGGACCGTCGAAGCGGGAGCGTTTCAAACCCCCTGATTTTGGCGAAACCACCCAGAACTTTCCCAGTCATGGCCTGATCCGCAGATGATCTGTTTGACCACGACAGACGTTTTTATAACTGGACTTTTGATACAATTAATCGAACCTTATCTGCAATGCAACTATACATTAACAAAAGCTTCATTGCCAAAGAAATGTTTGCTTACCAAAAACATCCTCAACAGTAAAGATGTACCATAAATAAAAAAAATAGAATAGAACTATTACATCTGTAGAAATGTAAACAAATAATTTATAAAATAGATAGTTATGGATTATACTATTGTACCTTGCTGTTGGTTTCAATTAAACCACAATTGACGATGGGTAAATGTTGGGATCTCGGCCAGTCTGGAAGAAAGAAATAATATCTGGAACCAGCCTTTTCTTCTTAGATTAAAACCTTACAGTCTTATGGTTTATTTTTGTCTGCTCTGTTAAAGTTTATGGATAATATTATTTTGGAAAAGTGTTTCATCTCAAAAAAGCTTGCTGATTAAAGTTTGCGAGGACCTGATGTATTGTGAAGGTAGTTATTGCTTCTCATCTCTCAGAGGGTGTTCGTGTGTCTTGGAAGCAGACTGCTCATTGACCACTGCATATAGCAGGCATTGCTATACTTTCTACTTTGCTATACATACTTTCTCCAACAACCTAGCTGTTAAAGTAAATATGTACTTATATTGAGAGTTATAGATTTATTTATTTTTTTATCACAAATTCACAGATTTCTTCAAGCAATTTTACATTTTGGTTGCTCACTTTATTCTAACTATGTAATGCAGAAATGTGATGTATTGTTGTCATATGTTTGCTTTGTTTAACTATGTAAAACTTGCCGACGGCTGCATAAGGTTGAATTGTGGGGTCCTGAGAGTCTGTAATTCTGAGACCACTGCAGCCAATCATTCTTTATGGCACTGTTGGCTTTCTCCAAATTGATAGGCTTTTCATGATGTGTTTGTGGGTGGTGGACTCCCCTTTAAGTTTAATGTGGGTGGTGGACTCCCCTTTAAGTTTAATGTGGGTGGTGGACTCCCCTTTAAGTTTAATGTGGGTGGTGGACTCCCCTTTAAGTTTAATGTGGGTGGTGGACTCCCCTTTAAGTTTAATGTGGGTGGTGGACTCCCCTTTAAGTTTAATGTGGGTGGTGGACTCCCCTTTAAGTTTAATGTGGGTGCTAGGGGAGGTCTGGCTTGTCTCACTTGCATTGCTCTCTTTGATCACCTGAGGAGAGTCGCTTATTCTGCAGCCCTGTGACCAGCCTAATGAGGGCTCCCTCTCTCTCTTTCTGTATCTCTATCCCTCTTTCTCTCTTTTTCTGTATCTCGATCCCTCTCTCTTTTTTTCTATATCTCTATCCCTCTCTCTTTCTGTATCTCTATCCCTCTTTTTCTGTATCTCTATCCCACTCTCTCTTTTTCTATATCTCTGTCCCTCTCTCTCTCTTTTTCTTTGTCTCTATCCCTCTCTTTCTCTCTCAATTGGTGGGTAGGTCTTTTTTCTTTCTTTCATGCTCTGCCACTCATTCCCTTTCACTTCCTCCAATTCTCGTGCTCTCATGGATGTGTCTCTCTTTCTCTGTCTCTCTTCTATTTCATGAAGAAATTCACTGTCTGCTTTCACACCGATCCAAACAGGAGGACTAGATGGGGTCTTGATTGTTAATCCCTTATGAAAAAAAAAAATGAAAACAATAAAAATTATTATTATTGGTGGAGATAAATCTCTACAATCCCACCATAAATCTACCCTGTTGGTGAGAGATTACTGATGTTTTGGTTTGTGTTATTCTACAGGTTTACAAACTATACAGCCTGCCTTAAATAACTTTCTGTTGCAGAGGCTGAATCACCGGTTTCACAAATTCATTATTTCTGTTGTTGGGAAGTCAAATGACTTAATCTTAGTCTTAAATCAGTACTGATGTGGTTGTCATAGAGACGCATCTTCATAACAATAAGAAACATATATGTGCTGAACATTTATTTAGGACTAGGCCTGTATGTTCATGCTTGGTTTATAGACCCTTTAGTATTGTCCCTCGCTCCGAATAAGGGGTCAGGCATTTAATAACAATCTGACATTGTGCCTATGAGTGTCTTGCCTGACCTTTGACCTCTCTCCCCTCCAGGTCAGTGACCGACCCGCGGGATGGAAAGCGTGTTGCCCTCAAAAAGATGCCCAACGTCTTCCAGAACCTTGTCTCCTGTAAGAGGGTCTTCCGCGAGCTCAAGATGCTGTGCTTCTTCAAACATGACAATGTGAGTGGATGAACCTCCTCTTTGGTTTTTGCTGCTCCACACCCTCCCGTCGCCTCCCTTCACCTCCCTCCCTCTTCTCTTGCTCTCTCTCTGTCCTTTCCTCTCTCTTACTTTCTCCTCACCGTCTCTGATCCCTCCTTCTTTCGGTTCCCGCTCCTCACTGCGGACGTGCCTGACCTCCTCTCCTCCCCACAGGTGCTGTCTGCTCTCGACATTCTACAGCCCCCACACATCGACTACTTTGAGGAAATGTATCCTTGACTGATGGCGCGGCTGCCACTCTACTGAGAACCCTGTTCAATTGTTTTGCCCAAGTTGTCCTTTAAGATTCCCCCGTGTCCATCTAACCACCATCTACCCTCACAACTGTTGTGTTTTAAAGGCTCCTGGTGTGTTTTCTGCACAGCCAAGCCGCTATCAGGGGATCTGTCTGGCTGCCGGGCGGTTCCTGGGGTGGACGGTCTTGTTTGCTGTAGACGAAAGCTGACGTGGTTGGGTTGCGTGCTTTAGAGTAATGTGTTGTGTCATTAAAGGCTCAGCCCGTGTGGAGTCGGGCCGGACCCAGGTTGTCTGAGCCATGCTGGAGATCCTAGAATGATATGTGCTATGCTACCTGCCGATGGGCACCTATCAGAGAGCTCGGAAACTTGACCCCTCTATGTTCACCGTCTTTCCGATGCCTAGCCTGGGTCTCTGATTGACGTTCTGGCCCCTGGGGACGAGGGGGCTGGGCGGTTTGTAAAAGCACTTTGTGACAACTGCTGATTTAAGAATGGCTTTATGAAATGAATGTGATTGATTGGTTGAGTAGGGGCGTGGCATGAGACAGGAGAGGAGTCTTTACTGGTGGATTCAAGTGGAAGACGAGACTGTGTGGGTGGCTGTGTTTCTTCTACTGGTGGCATTAATCTCGTTCCCGTTCTAATCTTTTCCGCTGGTCTAATGTGTAATGGGGAAGGTTCTGGGCCTTTTAATAAGAGAACCGTCAGAGGGAACCGTAAACTACTGGTCGGTACAGTGTTACGTTCTTCCCCTTACCTTCACCTGCTTCTCTTGGGCCTCTTTTGTGGTGGGTGACCTCAGAGTGTGGTATAAAAATGACCAGTCAGGATGTGTTCATCTGATTGTCAATCAATTCTCAAGGTGATCCGGTTGGCTACCCTCTCAGGCTAGCCCACTCTCAAAATAATCCCAACCTCTCCAGCCTAATGTGATAAATGGAAGGAGACAGCTGTTACAAAAAATGTAATAAATGTGTGGTGACATCCTATGAGAGTCATTAGGGCCAAGACACGTGTATTCTGAATTGATGCGTCCACTTATTCAAACTGTGTGTTCAGGGGAAAAGGGAAGCATGATGCTCTCTCATCACGTTATCTCTTTCTTGGCTCTCCTCATCACATGTTTTTCTTCCATGGCTCTCCCCATCACATGTTATCTCATCCTTGGCTCTCCCCATCACATGTTATCTCTTCCATGGCTCTCCCCATCACATGTTATCTCGTTCTTGGCTCTCCCCATCACATGTTATCTCTTCCTTGGCTCTCCCCATCACATGTTATCTTGTTCTTGGCTCTCCCCATCACATGTTATCTCTTCCATGGCTCTCCCCATCACATGTTATCTTGTTCTTGGCTCTCCCCATCACATGTTATCTCTTCCTTGGCACCCTGGCACTAAATTGCCTAATGACTGGTTTTGGCTGGAGGAGGATGAGGCAGGGAGGGGGAATGGGGTGCAACACGCTGACTTGTCCTATTTAGTTTCCTCTTTGTATTTCTGTATTTGTAGTTGATGGCCTGGAAGTGGTGGATTACGGATTTCATATCTTTGTCGCTAATCTATCATATCATTTAATCATACAAATTGCCCGATACTCCACAGGATTGTACTGGAGTCAATCTACGCTTTTCAGCAAATTTTGTAATACTTTTTTAAGATCTCTATGGACACATTTTTTTTTATCTAGCCTTTCTGGTGAATTAATATAGGATTGTTTGTTCTTATTAAAGAAAGATAAGAAAAAAAGCCTATTTACCCTTCATTTTTACCCATTTCTACGTGTCAGCGTGGTTTTGGGCTTTGCTCTTAGTTGTGTTACATTCTGCTGTAAAGCACACAGTGCATGTAGCATCATTTCTATTCTGTTGCCACAATAAACACCTGTCATATAAGCCTGCTCTCGCGTTACAAGACCGGACTTGGAGAGTGCGTGGAGGAATGGTGACATACTGTACTGTCAGGAAGCGGTGTTTCTGAAGTCAGGCAGGATCTCCACTTTTCTCCCTCTCTCACTGCATGTTTAGCAAAGTGACAGAGATGAGGATGTTGGGGAGCTAAGAGGTATTACAGAGAGTGTTGTCAGCTCTGTTAATGGAAGCAACACACACACACTGGTTCCCTGGAAACATCCTCCCTCTCTGCTCAGCAGGCAGGCAGAGCCTCTAGCGAGATCTAGGAGCAGTGGGAGAAAGCTCTAGAGAGCCGGCAGGAGAATCAGGATCACGTACTTTAAAACAGGCATATCATCTGTATCATGTTCTCTCTCTTTCTTTCTTACTCTCTCACTCATTCTTTTATTCTTTAACTGTGCCTCTTTTTCTCCACTTTCTCTTAGCACTCCAGAACTGTTTATTTTCATATTTCTGAATGATCGTTTTATTTTTCGGAGAAATTATTTGGCTTTGGCGTAACACTGAAGCTATGAATAAATCAGCGGGCTTCGTTGGCAGTGACATTTTCTCAGGCGTGGTGGTTGGAGGGCCTCATCTATGTGATGTGACTGGGCTGTTTTGTGTTCACCTTGGGGGAGACTCGCACGTAGAAGCGCAGGCTTAACATTCCACCAACAAGTTGTTTTTATCTGCCTGTGTTTTACCGGTCCCGTGCAAAAAACGGTGACATTGACTGAGCGAAGCTTCGCTCCGAAGTTTCGAAGCGAAGGGTCGTTTTTCACCGACTGTTATCTCCCGAAAAATCTGAAATATCCACTTCCTATCAACGATGCTCCACGTCTTTACTGAGGCACTCCATTCAACGTATTACCTCACACGAGCATTGTAGAAGACTAGTGAATGACTGACATAACAACAGGCTATTTATAGCCCTCAGTGTGACATGGCACGGTGCTATCACACGCTGTTGAGGAGAGAGCACATTCAGGAAGACCACATGCCTGCTTTTCAGGAGGGCATTGTAGTAAGTTATACATCGTGACAAAATGACTTGGTTGGAGGTTAGGAAACGCTTAGCTTCGCAGTCCACTGCTTTTCTATTACTTCAAAATCCTATAAATACCCTGTGAGAAATATACAATATGTCTAAATGACATACCCATTAAAAAAGTGGGTGTTTAATCCGTGTACGCGTTTTTATCACTGTGGTTGTCCTGTGTGCTTAAGGCTTGAGTCCATTCATGTGTCAGCTGTAGTGAGTAATCAGGAAGTAACTGTACCTGTTCTTGTGTTAAAGGGCAGAGCAGTAACATGATCATTCATCCAAAATCCCCTTTCATTGAAGAATCCTGTCCTGCCAACCAATCATTGCTTGCGACAGTGTAAAGTCGATTTTGTCCCATTAAAACACGAGCGAGTCAGACAGACTCTTCTCAAAACGACGTTCTGCACACCTGAGCCATAATCTCCCTGGTGTTGTCGTTGGCCGTGATACGTCGGAGACAAAGTGTGTTCCTCAAGTATGCGCTCTCATGGGAGCCTGGCTGTTTTAGTTGGGAGGATCCTAGGAGTCCTTCGAGGGCTTAGCTGATGTGGCTTGCCGGCAGGTACGCGTGAGAGGAAGTGTGTTCCCTAGGCTGGCACCTTGGTCTGCTGTCAGAAAGGCAATATCAATGTGATCTCCACGCAGACCTACAGGATGGTGGCTATGTAGGGAGGTTAAACAGGGAGCATATTAAAGTTAATACACCCTTCTAAGCCACACACGTAGCCCGGGCCGCACAGCCTGATAATGATTAAACTGCTGCTGACACAAAAAGACATGATGATTATGGTCACGCGCGTAGCGAGGGGCACTCACAGGCAATTAGACATGGAAATATGGATGTAGAAAGGGGTTTCGGGTCACAACACTTGTTTTGGTTATGGTCGACATTTAAATGAATGGCAGAGGAGGACTTTTCAACACACAACTAAGCCTTTGGTTTCCCCCTGACCTTGCCAGGACAACTCGTGTGTTTGCCTCAGCACTTCGGCTCTTCCTCTCCTCTTTCCCGGGGGTGGGAAGACACCCTGACGTGACAGTCCCACAGTGCCTCGTTGCCACTTCCCACATCTCGGATGTGTTGGTTGGCATAGTAACAGGTAACCAGAGCACTCTGGGAGTGGTTTCATCTCCAGGTCATGTGGTATAAAGGGAAATGGAGGCTCACAGTGAGCCATACCAGGGATGCTGGAGCCTACATTGTCTTATTTTACATCCTAATTCGTCATTGTCCGGAGTCCACAGGGATCTGGCCTTTATTTATGTTACATTATCACCCCATTTCCATTATAGAATGGAGAATTATTTTTAGTGGAAGAGCTACTTAAATTAAACTTGCAAACTTCTATTTGTTATAGAAATAGGCACATTCTCGACATTTCCACTCTGCTAATTCCCGACCAAGAAAAGATACTGAACTATGTTTTCTCTTTAACGTAATTCATTTTACCTGGTAAAATAAAGCTTAAACAAAAGTGTAAAGGGTTACAGTTCATGTTTCATGCTATCCCCATTTTGTTTTTCTTTCATTATCGTGGTTTAAAAACAAAAAACTTAATAAAGAAACCACAAAATTGGATGTTCACCAGTCATGTCTATGTTTACAGGTGCAACATGTAAAATAAAGCATCATTTTGGAATACCAGCAAATTGCTCCAAGCTGTATACAAACAAATCATCTTCTTTTAGTGGATTCTAGTGAATGTCACTCAAGTTTAAATGTTTATTTTATTTGACCCACAAGCATAAAACAACAGAAAATAATTTTTAAAGATAATTTCACAGAGATTTGCATGATTTCACACACTCTTAACTGCTTAGGTGGACGTTCCTCATTTGTGCTGACGGAGTCCAAGGGATGCTTTTGGTCTTAATTTCTAAATATGTATTGACTCCCCAAAAATTGTAGGGGGGGATATATTGTGAAACTCTTAATTCCACAATTACTGCAGATATTTGACAGGCCTTTTTAATTACAAAGCACACGTTTGACATCTCAGCTAAATTACATGAGTCAAAAATGGTTTTAGGTGCAGAAGAAAAAAGACAAAGACTGGAAACTTTTGCTGGATGGTAATTGACGGTTAGGCTTTGTGGAGATTCTTTTTGACAGTTTGCAGTGAAACATGTAAATTGTTATATTCTCAGAACCGTTTGACGAGCCACTCATACGTGGGCTGTGTAGACCCCTCAGCATTTATCTGGGACTCTCTTTTTCAATTCGCAATATTCGCATGATGCACATGTGTGCTTTAACAAAATGTGAACTGTAATAAAATCCAATGGTTTGAAAACCAGGAGACGGACACCATTGTTATGGTCACCAGAGCTGTGAGAGCAGGGGAGAGGGTGTCGGAGGGTGTCAACCCACCACCGGGCCAGCGTGCGTCACAGACGAGGGAGTCGTTCGCATTTCTGCCGAGCAGTCAAGCATGCAGACGATTTGCATGAGGCTAATTACACAGTATTACAGACGGGACAAAAGTCAACTGTTCGACGCCTGTCACTGACACAATGTAGTAACTCGTTTTTCTGGGCTTTTGTTGGGTTATTCCCTGACACTGTAGCTCATCCCTCTATAGACCAATCAAATGTGTCTTTCTCCTGTTGTGGCTCTAAATTCAGTGCAAATAATGTCTGTGAGAGGCTGCTGTGGTAATTAAGCGTTTGTTTTATCAAGAAGGAAGGCCGCCTCTGGGCCCGCGCCAAGGCCACATAGATGGATACCCGGCCCCCGCCGGGGCAAAGGGGGCATGGAGCCTCTTTGTGTCGGAGATGCCAGCGGAGAGAGAGTTGGGAGACCGGGGTTAAGGGAAGGAGTGCGGGGAGGAGATAGCTTCAGGAAGCAGGGGACCGGGTTACGTGACTGATAATAGATGGAGAGAGGGACGGAGGGGTGAGGGGACGGAGCACAAGGCACCCAGTGTGCTATGTCCCCTCCAACACTGTTGTGCGTTTCAGGCCAGTTTGTTCGAAGGTCCCTGCTTGAGCTGTTTAGGGTCTATGGGGCAAAGCTGCACGTTCAGTCTCATCATTCTCTGTCACACTCTCTCTGTCTGTTTCTCTCTGTGCACACTTTCTCACATTATACACACGCAGCTGGGCTGTGCTGGGAGGCCAGTGAGCTCTGGGAGTGGGCTGCTCCTGCTGACAGGGCGAGATGGCAGGATTAGACTGTTTCTATCAGAGAGACGTTTCTATGCGCTGTGGTTCAGGTATTCGGCTTCATATCATGTATTATGGATCTGCGTGGCGGGGCCCCGACTGAGGAAGGAGGGCTGAACGGGGCTGCCTGAGTTTCTTTTGCAGGAGAGAATGAGAGAGGCTGGAGGAGAGGTTGGAAGAGATGTAGAAAGGATGCAAGCAGGAAGGAATGAACAAAGGAAGGAAGGAATGAAGGAAGAAGGAATGAATATAGAGACAGAGACCCCATAGCGCCCTTTTGAATTCCTCTGTAGCAGCCCACTGACTATGGAATCCAGATTATGCCTCCTGCTTATTCCAAAACGTACATTTAGGCTGGGTAACGCTTCTCTGGTTACAATGGAATAAGTCAGCTCTCCAAAGTCTTTGTGTTTAAGAGGCCCGCCGTGAGATAGGAGAGGGTTTAGAGGAAGGAGTGGTACCCCCCTTTTCCTTCTCTCTAATGCCCCTCCTCTTTCACCCAGTTTCTCCTCCCATGTGGCTCCGGCTCCTTGTCCCGTCTCTCTACAAAACTCTCTCCAGGATATCTGGCTTGTGTCTCTGTCGTTTTTCTTGACTTCTGTCCGTAGCTACGTGGTGACAGAACTGATGCAGAGTGACCTCCATAAGATCATCGTGTCCCCTCAGCCCCTCAGTTCAGACCACGTCAAAGTCTTTCTCTACCAGATCCTCCGAGGTGAGACCCCTCAGACACACGCTGCCCACTCTCAGATCTCATCCAAAAACACGGAACGGCCATTTTCAACACGCGAACGTTGCTTTGACTACCATCAGCCTGACAAGGGATTTCTGTCTGCAGGACTGAAGTATCTGCACTCGGCTGGCATCCTACATCGAGACATCAAACCTGGCAACCTCCTGGTCAACAGCAACTGTGTCCTCAAGGTTGGTCTGCAGCCCCTCTTGCATCCTGCTGTCACCCTGCTACTCCACTGAGACACAGTATTATATCTGTGAGCCTGGGGTTGTGGTTGGAGTCGGTCCTGTGGAAGTGGATCTGAAACACACACGTACAAACACACCCTGGCTGTCTGGCGCCCCGAGTCTTTGCAGCCTGTGTTTCCAGGGGGTCTGTTGCGCCAGTGGGACTCCTACGGTACATGGTCGTGGACTCCTGACATACACTCTAAATCTTCATCTTGGTGCCTGGCCATAGAGGCTCTTTCAGGGTTTATGACACCGGGAGCTTACCCTCCTTCCCCCACAGACAACTGGGTGGGGTGATAGTCCACAAGAGGGGGAGGAGGCGAAATTGAGGGAGAGAATGGATAGGGAGAACGAGAGGCAGAGTGATGGCGAGGGAGTGAGAGACGAAGAAATGGGAAGACAGGAAGTGAGAGTGAGGGGGAGAAAGAAGGGAATCGGTGTGTTCTCTGGCCGACTCCAGAGAACAGATTGTCTCTAGCAGACATTTACTCATTTAGCTCCTAATTCTCATTACCCGAACGGGAAACCTTATGAGCTATTTTCAGTCGGACACTTTCCTGCCTGCCAGTTTGATTGGGGGCTGTCTGTGCATGATGTCACTGACTCTCGCAAGTCTTCCATTGTTTTATAGAGGCACGCCATTTAATTATTTCTCATGATGAACTTCTAAAAATAATTTTCTTAAGCAGCATCTAGTCAGTGTGCTACATTTTGCGAAAGCTGCTGGCGGTCCAATCATCAAGAGTAATATGACAAAGGCTGTAGCAGTGTAACACAAATGCAGCTCCGCCCTTTTGGTCGTTCTGTCTAAAATGAATATCTTGCTAACTGGATAAAATGAAAACTTCCGTTAGCACATACAGCTGTACTCTCCTGAAGGTTACCGGGATGGAAGTGGGAGTGGCAAATGTGTTCTTCCATAGAAGAGGTTGAAATAGGTTGGTGGCCAGTTCAGAATTTTTCAAATCAGAGGTGTAACTTAATTAGGAATCTGACCATGCGCGATAGGAAACAAACATTTCATTTGAATTAAAAGAAGTGACATTTTCCTATGGGGTGTGACTAATTAAACATGCTGTTCAAATTTAAAAAAAAATATAAAATTACAATTCAGAATAGACTCAAACTATGTGGTGATCTACTTTAGTGAGTATTTTCATTTGAAAAGGTCATTAGTGGTGCAGCAAGTCTTTCTGAAATGCTGTCTTGAAGAGCTGGGGGGGTTGTGATATGAGGCAACAAAGAATTTCAGAGCAGCTCATTAGTCTGTTTATGAACCATCAAAGAATTTCTTTCTTTTGTATCTTTAGTTGTATCAGACAGTGTTCTCATTCAGTCATGTAACAATGGAGGCTGAAAAGTCTTACGAAGCAACAAATGTATAAATTGCATATATATATATATATGCAACCTTTGAAGCCCAAGATCACTTTTTCATTCAAAATGATGTCAACCATAAAAAGAAAATCGTTATATTTCTTTTCATATTAAAACAATCACCGTACTTCTGTCTGTACGCATGAACATTGACAGTCTTAATACAAACACAACACACGAGAGAAAGTGCAAATATATTACGGTACCTAACATCGCTTACTAACAGGCTCAGCACACACACTCACATGCACAGAAGCTCAGCACACACATACACACACAATCTCAGCAAAAGTATTGCATTCTAACCAAGCGAGAGCAAATACAGCACCATAACAGGCTGTTCAGTAACAGGCTCATCTCTAAAACAAATTATAATAATCTCCCGCCATCTCCCAAATACAAACGAAAAACAACATGTCCTATTAGATAGCTCTCTATCTCCCACATAAAAAGACTGAATAGCTAGCAAAAAGGTATCAAAATAACTTTGAAGAAGTAAGTCCCATGGTCAAGGTCATTTTATTGTCACAGCATTAACAGTACTTTAGCTAGCTTGCATTACTTGCTAACTTCAGAACCGGCAGCCATTTGCATGGCCTCATTCTGGGAAGTTTGAGTAACGTAAATGGCTAGGTAACCAGCGATGTGTGGCTAGCTACCCATCGTTAGGTGTGGCTATGTTTTTGCCACAAAAACTAATTTCCCAAACCTTGCAACAAAACCCTCCACAGAACAATAGCAACACAATTAAAAATGATATGCATATTTTTATGTCTCTTTAGTGCAAGAACTGTAGGAGGAGTTGGCTATATTAATAAATATATATTTGAGATAATGGTAGTGTGGCTTGCCGACGCAATCTACTTGGCGGTCTACTAGAAATGCCTTGAAGATCTACCAGCTTGGTGACCACTGATCTAACTTCTATAAACCTATAACAAGATCATTTAGATTTTCGCTATTCACATGATTCAGAACTACATCTTTGCTAGAAGTTGCATGTATCTAAGGCTTGGGTTGGGTGGCATGTGTGGGTTTTAATAGATCTCCTAATATCTAAACCATTTCTCATCACTCTCCAGATCTGTGACTTTGGTCTGGCGCGGGTGGAGGAGCTGGATGAGTCTCGTCACATGACTCAGGAGGTGGTGACCCAGTATTACCGGGCGCCAGAGATCCTCATGGGCAGCCGCCATTACTCAAACGCCATCGACATCTGGTCCGTGGGCTGCATCTTTGCAGAGCTACTGGGTCGACGCATCCTCTTCCAAGCCCAAAGCCCCATCCAGCAGGTAGTGTCTATATCGTCTTCGGTGTCTTACAAACACTGTACACCTTAATCATTGCTGAGTCTTCATTAAACACTTGCTTCCTTACTCCAGTCAGTAACATGCTGGGTCATTTCCTTGTGTTTGATGCCGTAGCTGGATTTGATCACAGATCTGCTAGGGACTCCCTCTCTGGAGGCCATGAGGACCGCGTGTGAGGGGGCCAGGGCTCACATCCTCAGAGGACCACACAAACAGGTAGGTGAACGTGTCCTCAACTGGCAGCTAGTAGATACTTCCACAGCCTCTTCCACTTTTGCTGCGCAGGACTGGGACCGAACCCGGATCACAAACACAATGAGTGGCCCCATTGACAACATGACCTATAAACATTTTATATTTTTTGGAAAGTTCCGTCTGCTATATTTTGAACAGGCAGTGAGTTGTTGTGACATGCTCTTGTCTGTTACACCAGGGAGTAGTAGTTCTGGAGTAGAACAATGTCAGGTTTCAATAAGCAATGCTTTCAGTAATCGTGGATGGGCGGATGTTTAGCAGGACTGCAAGGTTGCCAGGGTGGTTGATGTTTTGTTCCACGTCATTGTGTCATTGATGGATTTAAAACTCAGGGTTTTAACCCAAGTTCTATAAATAAAATAGAACTTTTGAATGTGGTATCTGTTAGCTTTAATTCATGAATTTCCTAGTAAAACGGCTTTAGAATGACAAAGAGGCCATTAAGTTGGAGGTTCTATATTGACTTATGTAATCACGTAGCCAGTAGACAGCCCGTGGATGATTGCTATAGGATGTGTGTGTGCTGTGCTTCGGTCTTGCCTGGCTTGGTTGGGTGGTGTGCGACCAGGAACATGAACTGCAAATAAAGGACCCCGGCCTTGCCCTGCCTTCTAATCAACCTACAAGCCCCAGCCACCCCCAGCCTCCCCCACTGTTGTGTGCGTACGGGTCCGTGTGCTGTGCAGCCCGCAACCGCTCCTGTAGACATTTGGATGACCTTGATTCTGGTCACGCCCTCCGGTGTCTCCGGCAGGCCTGGTGTGCGGCAGGATGTTTTAATCATGTCTATTGACTGACGTTCAGATTACAGACCGTGGGCTGGGAGGGTGAGAGTTGGGAGGACAGGATGGGCGATGGGGTGGTGGGTCGGGGGGGGGGGGTTGGTTGAGCCAGAGGGGATCATGTTGCCTGCCCCCAGTGGCCATCCTAGTGGGGTGGGAAGGAGGGCTTGATGGTGGTCAGTCGAAATGTATGACGCTGGCAGAAATGCAGGGGAAGGAAATTTAAATCTGGGGTTCATGTTACATGGGTCTGATCCTCTACCTGAACGGCGGCCCTTCAGTGGCCCCTGAAAGTTTGTTGTAGATTAAACAACATTCAGTATATCAAATCTGATCAAGCCCTGGACTGATCTATTATATAGTTCCAAGGTAACAAGAACATTTAAAAAATAGGTAAACGCAACACTTTTTGTGTTGGTTTTATAGAGCTAGAATATGAACACATAATGCCTGCGACGGACAAAGCATGGCTTTCTTCTTTTGGGGCATGGCTTTCTGCAATTCCAAACACAAATTCTTTCATGATTTGTTGTTTATATTGCTGTCTTTGAATTGTATAAAATGTGAACTTTTGTCAAACATTGGAGGTACACTACCGTTCTAAAGTTTTGGGTCACAGTGAGATGTCAATGTTTGTCATGAAAACATAGAAGAAATTAGTTAAATTGCCAATATGAATACGAAAATATTTTAATATAAGGTTAGAAATAATGATTTTTAATTGAAATAATAATTCTCCTTTAAGCTTCTTTCCAAAATAGTTATAATTTGGAGCTGTGCTTTGGGTAATTGTCCTGTTGTAGGAGGAAATCCAGCACTATACACAGGTGATAGTTGCCAAATGATTTTGAATTAATAGCTTTCCTTCTTCAAGATCCCTATTAGCTTGTAATAACTTATGTCAAAGCGCCCCCAGACCATCACATTGCCTCCACCTTGCTTGACAGATGGATTTCAGCACTCCTCCAGCATTTTTTCATTTGGGCTCCATTGCACTATTAGCTTTTCTTAGAGTTTTTTTTTGGGGGGGGGTATTTTGCTTTACATTCTGTCTTCTATCGCAGCATCTAATTTGTCTGTCTTGTTTGCCAGTGTTTATGAGTATTTTGGTAAACCTTTTGCGTCTTTTTACAACTTACATGAAGCCCAAGCGTCACACAAATGTTCTTCTTGTGATCAGAACATCTCAAACTTCCAGTAGTTTGTCCAAAATATTTCTTTTCGATCTTCCTTTGTCCATTGTCTGTGTTCTTTTGCCCAACTTAATCTTTTTTGGCCAGTCTAAGATATGGCCTTTTTTTTGCAACTCTGCCTAGAAGACCAGCATCGTGGAGTCCCGTCTTCACCGTTGACGTAGAGACCAGTGTTTTTCTGTTACTATTTAATTAAGCTTACAGCTATAAAGCATCTGTTCCTCAAACTAGACTTGTCCTCTTGCTCAGTTGTGCCCCGGGGTCTCCTACATCTCTTTCTGTTCTGGTTAGAGACCGTTTGTGCTGTTATGTGAAGCGAGAAGTACACAGTGTTCTACGAGACCTTCAGTTTCTTGGCAAATGGAATAGCCTTTATTTCTTCGAACAAGAATAGGCTGGCGAGTTTCTGAAGAAAGTTCTCTGTTTCAAACCCACATTTGCTGATACTCCAGATGCTCAACTAGTCTAAAGACTAGTCAGAAGATCCACTGTTTTCAGCGGCGCTAACAATTGGAAAAGTGTTTTCTAATGATCAATAAGCCTTTTGAAATTATAAACTTGGATTAGCAAACACAACGCGCCATTAGAACATAAGATTGATTGTTGCTGATAATGAGCCTCTTTACAACTATGTAGATATTCCATAAAAAAAATCTGCCATTTCCAGCTACAAGTCATTTGTAACATTAACAGTGTCTTCATTGTATTTCTGATCAATTTGGTTTAATAAAAGAAAATCACAAAGCATTAGCTGTTCTATTGTAATCAAATGACCCCAAAACTTTTTATGTTTTTTTTTATTATTAAGTAAGGACACTTGCAAGGCCACTGCCAAAATCTCAATAAACATATCTAAGAAACCCGCAGAAATAAATCTAATCAGGTAGGTTTTTCCGTAGTACCTATTAACATGTCCGACATGGCTTGTATGCTTGTAGAGGCAATCCAAAGGCACCAACAGGTTCTTTAGACTACTTTATAGCTGATAGCTCCAACCAATCGAAATCAAGGGAGAAATTCTTAGGAGTAAAACAGAAAGAACTTTGTAAGTGCCAACCACTAATATTCGATAGCATGGGTTACTTGTGTAACCACAGTTTCTTTAAACATAGACGCGTTTACATCTCTTAGACTTTTTACTGAGGAGATGCAGCCGAACTGCTATTTTTCCACAGAGCGGTTCACGGACATGAGTTTGATAAAGGTTAGAGGAAAGGGTGCTTTGTGAAAAGGGGTAAAGTGATACTTGGAGAGAGACCCATTCATCCCTCAAACCCTGCCTTTCGTGTCAACCTCTGGAGGAGTTGAAGGACCTGCAAGGGAAAGGAAAGGGGAGGGAGTGTTCAGGAGAGTAGAGAAGTTGACCAGGTCCCCGAAGCTTTGAGTGTCTAAGGGCTTGTTTACATTATTCTGTGTTGTCCAAGGAAGGGCCAGGGAGGCCAGGGTCATTAGTGTAGTCGGAGGGAAGTTGAAAATATGACATGAAATCATTTTATTTGAGTCATTTAGCTGACTTTCTTATCCAGAGCGACCTACATACATTATTGATAACATTTAGTACTTGCAGTCATTTTTAGGAGGGTGGAGTTGGTACAGGGAGGCCCACTTTAAAGACAAGGTTTTCTGAGCTGCATCTGGGACCTCATTACAGCTGCTTATTCTCCCGGGCAGTGTGTCCTTGGAGCTGTACAGCCACTCCGGCTGTAGCTTCCTGTCCTGTCCTTACCTGCTGTCTTTCAACTGGGCTTCGTGAGATGACACGTAAAAGCAGATTCCAGCGAGACACACCAACCATATCACCCCTCCTCTTATTTCAGAGCAAAATGCAAATGAGCTGGAGAGGAGACACCCCTTTGGATGCTTCCTAAATAAATCTGTTTGAGGATGGCTGGCGAAATAAAGGGTTTGGTCTCCACTGTATCCACTGTTAGCAATCAAGCACCCTTCCGTACTGCTGTGGAGGCTTAGGCAGTGCAATACCCAAGCCAAATGAGTTTAGGAATCTGAGGAGAGCTTCAGAAGTGCTAAGCACCCCCTCTGTCCGCACGCACGCAGACGCTTACTAGCAATACACGACACACATTTCCCTTTCTCTCACTCACACGCCGAATCCCCAACCACTTTGCTTCACCCTGAAACTATAGCTAAGCTAAGTGCAGCCTTTTCTGCTGAAACAAGAAGCCTGAGTGCCAATCTGTTGTCACCTGAGCTGTCTTTCTGGGTGTAGCAGTTACCAGAGGCTTCCACACTTTGCTGCAAAGTGTATCACACCGCCTAGCCTCAGTAACCACGCACACACAAAATTCTAACAAACTGGCCTTCCATTCTTTTTGATCTTTGTGTTAAACAGCGTGGCGGTAGTTTTTTTTTGGGGGGGGGGTAGATCAGCCATGAGCGAAGCAGACATTTTCTGTCTGTAAACCGTCTTTATTAACACCATTTCAACATTGTTTTTTATGCACAACTACACCCCCATAAACACCCGCAAACAAACCCAGTAGGCAGTTGGAGCCACAGCCCGTGACAGATATATTAGGCTGAATCGGTGGCGTGCCAACCTCAAGGGGGAACTGAAGTCTAAATAGGGCCTGTATCTTAGTTCCCTGGGCCAGCACAGGCCTGTAGACAAGTGTTCCTCATCATTAATACATCTCATTAAATTCATTGTCTACTTCATTCTTTGTCTTCTTTATTTATCACACTGTACTTGTTTGTGTGTGTGTACGTGCACACCTACGAACATTTACAGGATGTAGTCTGATGCACTGCTTTTTCTGTCTTGTTTCTATGGTGGGATCTTACCAATTTTTGGCTAAACAGCACTCTTCACTGGCCACATTGAACTGTTTAAGGAGCAACTTGAAGCATGTTAATAATAAATTGCTTCCACATCCAGAGTATAGGGAACTATTTGTTTTGTTCAACATAAGCGAACTAAGCACAGCAAGTAGCTCCATAAATGAATCAATATTCTGATGATATGCTAATTACATACTATATATATGTTCAATACAATTCTATTGTGATTCATTTATAATCAGTTTGGGCCAGTAAAAATACAGTCCGAACCAGTAGATTTCAGACCAGCTGGCCCGACATTGCAGGTAGATTAGCTGAGAATTTCTAAAGCCTTTTATTGTGTTCATCAGGTGTCACAAGGTGCTTTCACACATACCCAGCATGAAACCCTAAAGAGCAAACAAAACAGAGTTGAAGCATAGTAGCTAGGATATGCTCCCTAGTAGGGTTGAAATTTAAGAAGAAACATAGAGAGGCACCGGACTCTGAGGTGTGGCCAGTCCTGTTCTGGGTGAACAATATATAGAGTACATGAACATTTGGGTCACATGAATGTTTTTGCAAGTGTTGAGCATGTCAATATATGCATGTGAGCTGTGTCCAGTCTTTAAATATACTAAGTCACCTGCATAATCAGGTGGGATGTGGGCATTGGTAGCAGGAATAGTCAGGCTGCAACATGATCTCCAACACAACCAGGACTTTGGTCAGGGACAGCTACGAGTCATTCGGGCCAGTAGGTCCTGAGGCGTGGTCCAAGGCCTCATGTCTCCTAAGGTTAAATATGACACCAGGAAAGTTCCAGAGCATTCCTTCGATCAAACAGGTTACCTGACCTTTGCCCCCGGCACAATAATATAGCAGTCCATAACTAGTGACTGAAGCAGGGGTGTCCAGAGACCATGTGGCCTTTTATGAAGGTAACCCTTGACACGGCCAAACAAGCAGGAAGTAACCCCAAGCGTTAGACCAAAAGGGACACCAACCAAACGCAACCACCCTGAAAGCCCACAGAGATAAATCTCATTGTGCATGGACGGCAAGAAGGAACAAGTGTAATCTAATCCCTCTGCCCCCGAATGGCATTGAAGAGAGGACCTCCCATTGGAGATTAGAGCCTGCCAGGCAAAGATAGTCTAGGTACATTAATGAGGCTTGACTCTTTTGATCTTAGTGCACGTATAGGTATGTATGGCTGCACCAATTCAGAGAACTAGGTAGGAGCAAGTCCATGTGAAGCTTTTGTAGGTTAACAGTAAAACATTGAAATCAGCCCTCGCCTTAACAGGCAGCCGATGTAAACAGGCTAAAATTGGTAAATGTGATTCGGTTTTCGTAAGATTCTAGCAGCCCTGTTAGCAGTAGTTGAAGTAAATGTATTGTCTTATCAGAGTAACCGGAGAGAAGAGCTTTGTATTGGTATCCAATCTTTCCAAAAGAAGGGAGTGATCAATGGTGTCAAATGCAGCAGTAAGGCCAAGAAGCAATTGGATGGATACAGAGTCTTTGTCTGATGCTAATAAAATATAATTTACCACCTTTACAAGTGCAGTCTCAGTGTTTTCATGGGGTCTGAAACCTGACTGGAGTATTTTGTAAATATTAGTTGTCTTCTGGATGGCGTTGAGTTTTTCTCAACTTTATGAGAGGAACGGGAGGTTTGATAATGTTTAATTTTTCCGGCTCAAGGTTTGTTTTCTTTTAAAATGGGCTTTATCTATCCAGAGTCCAGGTCAGTGCAGATCTGTGCCGTCTCAGGACAACTGTGCTTTTATAAGGGGAAGCCTTATTTGATTTCTAATGATGATCTGTACATCACAGAAGTTTAGGTATTTATCAGTGGCGAAGTGAACACCCAGTTCACTTTGTAACTGTTTCAAAAATAAATTCTGGGTTATTTTTGGTTTGCCTCAATCGGGTTGGAAAAATTGACTGATCAAGCAGATGTGAACACTTTGATATTGCTTGTCTAAAAATGTCTTACATGGGGAGCGCCAATTCAGTTGTAATTTTCTGGATGCTTGCTTCGGTGCTCTGGTATTGTCTGTACCATGTAGCAAGCTTCTGAATCTAAGGTAATATGCAGGGTTAAGTTTAGATCTTCTATTAGATTGTTAACAGATTTATTTACTCTGTCATCTTTGGGTTTGGTAGAACATCCCAAAATCTTTGCGTATGTCAGTTAATTTATGTTACGTCTATTAAACACCCTTGTTTGGGGTGCAAGTGAGGAGGTTGTTGTGCTGGTAATTGTAATAAGATGATGGTCCAATATTGAATTATTATGAGCAAAAACTGTTATATCCACAATATGTATTCCACCAGACAATATTAAGTCTACGGTATGATTGTGGCAATATGTAGGTACCAAGACATGTTGGTCAAAAGCCACTTAATTCTGTAGGGACTCCTCTAGGCATCTCGGCTTAGGTTTGTTTGTCCCCAATTAGAGGCAGCTGACCGGCATTTAAGTTCACATTTTCTAACCAATGGTGTGGATTATTGTTTGTGCCTTGTGCAGTTCAGTTTTTGGTTGCTACTGAGCCTTTTTGTGTTTTGTGCAGGCAACTTTAAATGAATGTTTGCCTACAACCACTTTGCATCTCAGGTTCTTTCTTTCAACCGTGACATATGGCTTCAAAGGCCTTTTTAAGAGGGTCATTGGACTTTTCCATGTAAATATTGAAATTGCCTGAAAAAAGGATTGGTCTGCCATGACTACAAGGTTCGACAAGAATTCTGGGATCTCACTGAGGAACACTTTGTACTGCCCAGGTTTTTGTCAACTTCTCAATTCTGAAAACTAGGCTAACAACTCTGACTATACTATAGACCAGGGGTGTCAAACCGGTTCCACGGAGGGCCAAGTGTCTGCAGGTTTTCACTCTCACCTTGTACTTGATTGATTAATTAGGTCACTAATTGGTTAGGTCTACCCTCACCTGGTTGTTTAGGTCTGAACTGGGAACCAATTAACAGGAAAAAAACAAAACAGGCAGACGCTCGGCCCTCTGTGGAACCGGTTTGACACCCCTGCAATAGACCATAAATGGGCAAACTAAGGCCTTTGAGATGAATCCGGCCCGCAAGGCAACTTCACCCTGCCTGTGTTAATTTAAAAAATTGTTTTAGGGGAAGTAAAAAGTAACAAACCAGCCTATTCATATATTGCAGATTTATTTCTTATGATTAACACATTTCAAAACAAATATGGGCCTTGATTGAGTTTAAAGTTCCTTATGTGGGCCCAGAGCCAAAATGTTTGCAGGGCCTGCAACCAATCTCATTGCACGGCTACAGGAGTGAGGGTCGTGTCTATGTTGCTAGATAAAAGAAGGCCACCACACTTGCTAGGATGGAGTCCTTCGCTCTTCTACAGGTCAGACCCTTTTTCATGGGCAATTACCAAAACAAGCCAGTTGGATACAATCTCTATCTTCTGCAATGGGCCAAACTAAAAACTGTTTTCAACCTGCGATTACGTTGAGTCTGCTGTAGATCTCATCACTAACCCTAACTGGGAGAGGGCCCTAGACAATTATTTGAATGCATATTAACACAAAGTAAACAAGAAGTTGTGTGAAAGTAGTAGATGATGAGATCACTGAAAAATCATCCCACTGGTAATTACCAGCTGGATGGCCGTTCAAGTGTATTTTTCCCAGTTCTAATGTTATGAATTGCCATTTTCCACTGGATTACGAATGCAGAATAGGTTATGGAGAAAACTTGTTAGCTCGCCACAGGAAGAATATTGGATGTTCCTGATTAGTTAACAATACTTTGCTTATGGGTGGACTATCTACAACAAAACATAGTACTGAAGGGAAATTTAGGCTGCAAAATAAACCTGCACTTAATCTTGTAGTGAAAATACTCTCTCATGCTGTGATATTTGGCTGGAAAATGTTTATCTACATGCTTCCGTAATTACCATAAATGCAAAGGATAAAGGGATGCAACATTTTTAGGCAACTGTTTTGTTTTTCTTTAGTCTGTACATATTGTGTTTCATGTCAGTCTGTCAAGTGTCTGTATGGATCAACCGAGGGGTAGACGTTTGTGTAGATGTCGCCATACTGATGAGGTGACACCGTTGTGTCACAGTGTAAAGAACGGTTCTCGTGTGTGTGTGTGGGGGGGGGGGGGGGGGGGGGGGGGGGGGGGA
>JACXGK010001117.1:0-27130 GCA_016801125.1 Novumbra hubbsi | reverse complement strand
CTCCACTGACTCCTCCTCACGCCCGTTATCCTCTCCTTCTCCTCCCCCATCCCTCTATCCATTTGCCCTTTATTTCCCCGGAGAGATTAGCCACCCAGCCTGGTAGCCTGTCTGTTTATAGGCTGCCGCACTGGACTCTGGAGCGCCACTTTAGCAGCTAGCCTGTGGGGGGACCACAGACCTGCATGCAATGTTTCACTGGTTTACAAGAGTTTGTGTTGGGCAAAATGACTATTTAAAACTTCTTGTCAAATGTCTAAATCTGTTCCCTCCTCACAACACAGGTCACTGGAGTTACAGGGATGTGATAATGGGATTAATGTGAACATTCGTATCAGTCTGTAAACAATCTATTGCATATACTGTACGACATGCCCGATGAGAAATGAAATTCACTGAAGCCAGCTTTTTTAGGGCTATCGCATATCATTATGTTAAAGTGCTTGTGGTGAAAACGTTCTTACTGTAGGAGCCTTCCCCACCCTAAATGGACAACCTTTTTCAGCCTGCCTTTTCATGGAGCTGACTGTGAAACCAGGTGTAACCCTAAAGGGTGTAACGCCCGGCGTCCGGGGGTCACCTGGCTCACTATGACCCCACCTGTCTCCCATAGAGATCATTCACCAGTTCGTCCTGGAGCAGCAGAAGGGAACCAGGGTGCCGCTCTGCATCAACCCCCAGTCAGCCGCCTTCAAAAGCTTTATTAGGTAAGTCTAGAGGCCCCTGTCGGTGAGCACACTGCGTCCTCCCATGGGGAAACACGCCATCCATGCCTCAATGCTGAATGATCAGTCTGTTTGGCATTAGCTACCGTGGAAGCCAAAGAACTTAGAACGGTAGCTAAATGTGTTGGGTGACACAGAACTTCTTTTGACCTGGTCATTTGAGATTTTTCTGTGAATTGTGACAATAGTAGACTGTGGACTGTAGTAGTCCTACTCAAGGAGTAGTCAAAAGGTCTCGCGGGGGGCAATTGACCAACAACATTCAAGTTTGCCAGAGGTGAGTTGTGGGGGTGGGGAGGGGGGTTAGTAATTGAATACAGATGCCTTCCATCTGTATTCAGCCACTCCTTGTGGCAGATTGGGTGCCAGTAAGCTCAATCAAGGTAGAAGATGAGAGAATGTATTTCAGTCTGTGTTCCATCTGGCCTGTACGGATTTCAGTTTATACTTCCTGGTTGAGTGAGCAGTGTGATAAGATACAGAACAGCATGGGATGTGCTTCAGAGGACACACATCTTGACATTGACTGTTCGCAGGCTACTGGGAGTTGCTGCAATTCTAGCAGCACCTTCACAAATACTCAACATAACAATGATCATGATATTGTAGAGAAGAACTGGGAAGATTGTACTTTTAAATTGAAACATTGGGTTAGGGTTGCCATCTATGCAAATTCCCTCACTTCCCACACCATGACCTCATCTCAAGGTTATTTCCTACAGCGGGCATAACATAAATCACACCTTTCATAGGTTGAGGTTTTGTCAAATGCAGTTTCTTTTGGAAAATTACAAAAGTGGCACTTTTGTTGCTGCAATGATTCACTCTTTGCATTGTGCCGCTTATTTCTGAAAATGTGGACGTTTTTTTTATATATATATCTGGCCAAACTCCTAGGAGGTGACTGCATGAAACCATGTGTAAAATTCCATGTCACAGTGTGAAGAGTAGCCTGGCCTGCTCACTGGCATCCATGCAATTCCATGTCTTTATTCCTCTAAAACATGTGATTTGTGATGCTCCCCATCGGCCAACCAGCAAGGATTTGGTCCCCTTAGTTAAATGCCATTCCTGCAGATCGTCTTCAGGGGGCCATGTTGCCCACCAACCCAGAGAGAGCTGGCGCGTCCATGCCAGTGTTACCTCTTTGTGTCCTCTCTCATTTTGTCTCACTGTCTCTCTGTCTGTCCGCGTCTCTCCCCCCTGAAAGTTCCACGGTGGCCCAGCCCTCTGAGATGCCTCCCTCCCCCCTGGTCTGGGAATAGCTGCCGCCGTGGCCTCTGCCAGACCACAGTCCGGCTCTGCCCACTGCCCCGCCCTGGACTACTGAGAAGAAGAAGAAACCCCACAACCTGCGTAGCATTTCACTGGAGTCTAGGACAATGTCCACTGTGTGTGTACTGTAATAGTAACTATGAAGTTTTAAGATGAACCGCACCAACCACTGTTGACTGGGTTATGGGGGTGTGGGGGGGGGGGGGGGGGGGGGGGGGGGGGGGGGGGGGGGGTGATATGTATGCGAGTGTGTAAGCTTACACTGCTCTCAAGGGGTGAAGTAACAAATGGATGCACACCCAACACGCGTGTGCACACATCCATCAGGCAGAGCTGGTTTAAGGGCCACTCTCATGGGCTTGACGGCGTGTGTGAAGCCAGGGATGAGGTGAAGCCAGGCTACAGAGTGCCTTTAGTCTCTGCCTGCAGTCCCCCAGGGCACAACCGCTCCCGTCCACTTCCATACATCCATAGTCATCACTTATTTAAAGGATGGAAGGAGGGGGTTCGGAAAGGGGGTTCTTTTTATGTATAGCACAAGATTTAAGATGGTACCTAGTCACGCTAGCCTCAACCCCCCCCCCCCTTCTCCGGAGAAGTCATAGCATTTAATTAGAGTGATAGCTTTTAATTTATTTGTGGTGTACTGTTAAACAGTATAGTCAGCAGGTTTTATTGTTTATTTCGTTCAATTTTGCCCTGCTCTGTTGCTGTTTGTTCTGTGCTTCCTGTCCCCCTGGGTTAGAAGTTAGTATTTGTGAAGGGATGTGTGCTCTGCAAGCGACCGAACCCATCAGACCCCACCTGTCACCCAACCCCCCCCCCCCCCCACATGTGGACGGGCACTTGGAAGGCATGGTGCTGCGTCAGGATTCGCTCATTTACGTGAGGAAAACCTGGAATGGGGTTGCTTTAGGAATAGGCTATTATCTGGAGAGAAGTACCACCAAGATCTGAGAGAAGGGAAATCCCAGTAGCGTGTGGTTGGGAGGAGAAAAATTCCAGGGTAGGTATTCAGCACATTTGTGTGGTATTGTGGTACAGTAACAAACAGTTAATGTTGGGGTACTACTGGGTCATGCGTGTCTGAGATCGCTGTGAACCCACCATACAAACAGGCAGATTATGATTACACAGTCATAGTCATTCACTAGGTCCCTTACCTTGTCTGCCAAATCTATCCTCTCATCATTTACCTGTCTACCTGGTCGAAGTCTGATCATATGAAAGTCAGCCAAACCAAAATAATTGAATTATAAGAGAAAGTGAATAAAGGACAAATGTTATGAGATGGGACACAAGGGGATCAGAGATGATGTTTGCCGTTCTGATCATTTATTCCATAGGGTTCCAACAAGATGTTTGTGCATGTTGCTTATAGATGTGTTTTTCCAAGTGCACATTAATATATTTTACTAACTACAGTCAGTTTCTTGGCTGAAGGTGTGTCAGGTATCAAGGGAATGATGTCAAACCGGGTTTTCCATAAATTACTAACATAAATTAATAACTACTCAGTAATATTAGAAGGTCTACTTTAAGCCTAACTCCCCAGAGCAATGTTTCACTGTCACCCCACTCATGCACCTATCCCCAGACCCAAAATAACCTCTCAAAATATAACTATTTAATATATTTTTAGATTATAATTTTTTCTATTTCTTTCTGTCATCATTCTATGGCATACTTTCTCATGATCCACTGAATATGATATGTAAATACGTGAATAAGAAATAGATTTAAAGCAAAATCTACACGGGAGGTAAAAACAAATAAATTAAAACGCAAACAGTACTGCTGTATAAAAGGTTTATTAGCCTGCACATTTTAGGGCTGTGCATTTTATTTAATTTTGAGACTTGCATATAAATGTATATATTTTCTTTTGTCTTTTTTATGTTTTTCCCTACACTAGAATGTGTAGAAGTTGAAAAAATAATCCCAAACAAAAATGATTAAAAAAACAAACAAAAAAACACAACCAATTATGTTAATTGTGTCTTGTGTGTACTGCAGAGCTGTGGATATACTAAAGTAGAAGCATTTTACGTTATTATCATTATAATTATTATTATTCTTTCTTCTACCTTTAGAGAAACACTTTATTATTGTGTGTATATGTATATAAAGGATTCACAATGTTGGTCTCTACCTCTTGAGCTCCATGACTTGGTTTGTTTACCTCCACAAGTTTATAACTTAATGTGGAGAATATAAAAATAAACTTGAATGTCCCTTCCAGCTTTTATATTGAAATGAAAAAGCAGCAAATTTTCTCTTTCACCCATTTAAAAAAAACTATTTAAAACATGTTGGAGGTGGGATCCTCTATTACCAGATTCATCAATAGCCAAACAATTTCAGACTGTTAGTTGACGTTGAGTCATGCATTTAATAGGCTATGTCCCCCCCTCTCTTTGTAATATATTTGTGTGGATGTTAGTATCTTTTTGAGTTGGAGATATTTTGAGTTGGAATGACGTCCAAAACTTCATTGATGCTAATTTTGGATGTGTACAAAAATACCCAACAAATATAATGGTGTGCTGTGAGAGGTACTAATTTGAACCCTGCAAATGTACTACCTTTTGTGCTCTCATACGTTTTTATAAGACACAAACACATTTATACTCAGAGGTAATGTAATTTGAATACAATTTACGATAAATACATTGTATCTATGAAGCTCTGCGTTTAGGGACCTTAAAGCCAAGGTGGAATTGAGACCGGAATTGACTCCTCAGATGTGCTCAAGTGTATTGGGAGAAATGTCCGGTCTCTTTTGAAAAGTGTAGATTTGAAGTACAGTGGTGAAACTCATTAAATGTGACATTTAAAGAATGTCATTGATGTGGCTCTTGTTATTCTTTTTCCAGATTCAGTGTAGACAGATTGTTGCATACAGTGTAGTAGTAGTGTACAGTGCCTAGTGATCATATACACATCTTTTCCACTGTTGGCACATTGTTTAGCGCTCAAATGGAATGTATAAAGAGATGCAGTTATCATGCAACTGATTTACACAACCTTTTCCACACATTGAAAGGAATAATATAATTTTTTAAATAAAGAAAAAAGATTTCTTGATTGCATAGTTAACACTTGTTGGAAAATACGCTGAAAATCATTTGAATAATATCAGATCAAGTTGTGACTCTTAGAACAACATATTGTATATGTGTTGTTTTTAGATTTGACCTAAATCATAAGTTCACATTTGGTATTTCTGACTATTTGTCATATTATAGGCCTCCTGCTTTATTTGAATCATTGTTTTACAATGATGGACTTTATTCATTGGATATAACCCCAACTATGTGAATTTGAATGACAAAATGTGTTCTTCAATCCTCTTTAGATTTACCCTGGCAATTGGCAAAAAAGTGTAGCCAACAATACTTATTTATTTAATATTTATGATATATTTCATAGAAACAAGATGTTTTTCCTTTAATTATAAAAGGTTTAGTAGAGTGTGTCAAATATTGGAAGAAAATACGAATGTAATCACTTGATTCTCTAGGCAATTGCAAACACTACTTAAGCAAGATACGCAGCCAGCATTTCAAACATAAGAAAAATACAGACAGGCAGTCAAAAAAGCCATTTCATTTAATTGTCTTTCGTTGTCATTGAAAACATTGCCTAAAGAGGCGGATTAATCTACGTGTATGATTTCATTCTGATTTATTGTGATTATTTCTAGTGTTTCGCTGCCACCAAGTGGATGACTTCAGCTTTAACCGTGTAAGCGTATTAAATACATTGATAGTTGTGAAACTGAACACGTTAAATACTGTACAATAAAATCAAACTGCGTTCACGTTGGATTTTAACATGGTATGTTCTACTGAGGGTAAGTGTATATCAATAGAGACAATCTATATTTCCCATATAAAAGGTGCTCTATGCAACAAAATCTCCTACAACAGCTATTAATGTCAATGATATCGTATGTTGTTGTAGCATTACATTTCTTGAGAAAAATTGTAACACAATTTCTTGAGGAAAAATAAAAATGTTGAACATTGTTTGAAGCTACATTTTTTTACATTAAGGTCTGGAGAATGCAAGAATATATATTCATACTGTAGATCAAATGTTGAACCTTTCTCAAAGGGGCTGATTAAATCTTCTGAGGGTTTTTCCATTTAATGATTTTATATGGTCTTAGGGATATATACTAAAGCTTAAATTTGTCAAATTAGGTTGTTCTGCAGGGTAGACAGACCGGGGTATTCTAATGTAAGACATTATGAATGAGACATTGATGTATTGTTAGTGAAGGAGTGTTAGATTAATTTTGCACTGCAGTCCACATTTGGTCTTTATTGAGATCCTAATTCCATTGGCTCGGGAGGAGCTATTACTACTACAAAAAACGTAAGGAGTTACAGAGATAATTAGGCAACTCAGAGTTAAACTGAAAATAAATGGTAACGAAAGGGTTTCATACAGTATTTTAGGCACGAACTGAATCCTATAGATCTAGCCTGCTGACTTGGAGTGATGGATGCACAAATTAACACTTTTAGTCTTTTGCATATGAAAATATTATTTGAGATCAGTCAATGCACATATCTGAGCAACCATTACAGACAATAACTGCATTTCAAAGACCCCAATTTCAACTGAAAGAAGTGGTAGTGAAATATTACTGCCACAATAATATTGTTCCATGCTGTAGAGAAATTTAGGTCATATTGACGAAAAAAAGGTAGTACCTGCAATATAATATTTTTTGGTTACATTGTTTTCTCCCATTTCTTACCAAATTTTGAAATGTCATTTTCTTTTGTGTGAAATAGTAATGTTAAACTTCTTACATCGCTCATTTATTAATGGAAAGATCCATTAATAAAGTTTAAGTACATGAACTTTTAATCAATGAGCACACCAAATAACACTGATATAGACTATTTTACACCCGCATTGGCTTAATTAGCAAAAACATAAAAAGTAACTGTGGCACTGACTTAAGCAGTGTTATAAAAATATAGTGTTATTTTTTATGTTTTACTTAAACCACCCAGTGTGGTCTGATCAGTAAGACAACAGTGATTTCTCTAGTCACTCTGGCACCGGGAATGTTGTATTATGTCTCACCTCAGGCCAAAGTCTCTTGTTCTCCTCTTATGTAATCTACATACTCCTACGTACCCCTTGAGGCAAACGATGACAGACATTAGATTAAACAACATACTTCTCATTTTTTATTTTGTTCAATACGGCACTGTTTTCAAAGGTCATCTTATTGCTTAGAAATGTCAGTTCTCCAGGATGTTGTCAAGAATCCTTTTATTAGGACTGGGAGTGGCAAAGGGAAAAAAACACATGATGAGTGTTCACCTGCAGCAAAGGGGAGTCCTGTGGGAAAGACTGTGTGTTGATGGAGAGGATAGGTCAAAACTCAGCAGAGCTGGACAACAAACACGTAGCCCGGGCAGAGGTGGTTACTGGTTCCCTGTAGTGGGTTGTTTCTCAAGCCAATTCTGTATTTTCCCTCCCACCTCCACAATGAGGCTATTCATCAGCACACAGCAGAAAGAACGGTGGGACTTTAGAAACCCTTGGCTATGTTCTGTGAAACAAGGGGCCAGTGGAAAGCCAGCTGGATGCATATGACTCATCCAACTGCATAGCCTGCCAACTGTCAACTCCTAATAACTGCGCAAACCAGCTAATAAACTAGGATGATATTGCATGATGCAGAGTAAGATTATTTCTGTAGATGGCACAGTGCTCTAACAAACCTGAAGATGAAACGCATTTCAGTTTAAAGGGCAAGATGATTCATGTTGATATTTTTAGTGGGCATGCTGTGATTTGCCTTGGTAGGTTACCTACAGTATTTGGAAGCAACCTGTAACCAAACTGTCAGTTTTTCCAATGAACGTGTATTGAACATGAATAGCATACCCTGTGAGAACCTGACAAAACTTTTTTGTAGCATGTTTCGTGGGATGTAGATGGATTCTTCTTTTTTGTTATGTTTTGTTTTTATTTATGGTCGTTGTATCGAATAAAACAAAAACATATTTTAATTGATGACCTTGTCCCCATGTTAAACCTCTGCTGTTCTCTGCCGACAGGTTTTGAGGAATAGCTTTAAATGGACAATAATTACATATGTTTGCAAGGCTTTTACTGACAGTATAATATGACGGAGCATGGTGTAGGACGGATAGGTATCTCCAGCAGGTAACCACTTACAAACCTGACAGTACTGTTACCACTGGGCCTCGGCTCAACGTGTTTTGAGAAAGAGGTGCAGAGACACAACGCAAGGAAAATAACGTTCACAAAAAGCGAAATATGTTAATTGAAGATACTGCTAGCAGTGTCCAATAGGGAACTGTTTATATGTTCCAAGTTTCTGTCCGTGTTTGTTTAAAAGGTACACCAAGATTGTTTAATTTGACCTCGATAAAATAACGTCTTCGTAGAGTTCCTAGCTTTCTTACGTTTATATGGCAGGATTCCGTTGCCTAATGTTCAAGGAGTTGTGACAATACTTTTAACGACTGGTGTCTAACTCTAGTTTGCTACTAGACTTAAAAGAAAATCGGAACTATTTCCCACAAACGTCTAATGCGTTTGCGAGCTACGTGTAAATCCGTATTAACACTTTAACATTCACACTACGTGTAAGTCAGTATTCAGTTTAACAAAAAATCACATCCCGTTGGATGTCCTGCATGATTTGTTTTAGGCGTTGTGAGCTAAATCATATTCAATTTGCTACTGCTTGGTGTCGACTACCTTAAATGTCCCAATTGCTTGTTCTGTTTTACAGGAGCATATTTGGGGAGTTATTCTGCACAGCACTATGCCTCCATTGCCAGGTGCTGAGTTGGTTCGAACTCCAGTCAACCTATACAAGTACCTTCTTAGATGTTGCAAGCAATTGCCAACCCGGGCAATGCAGCAACATTATCAACATGCTATACGACAGGTAAGAGTTTGATTGATGCCTGTACAGTTGTTCCATCGATAGGTTTACTGCGTGGAATATTGTGAATAGTTTTGACAAATCGGATATTTTAGAAGTTTGTTTCGTTGTCGAATTAGGGCTACAATAGTCACTCAGACGAAGACGATCCTGCGAGGATTCGACTTATCATTCTAAAAGCTATATCTGACGCTGACTGGATTCTCCGTAAAGTAAGAATTGCCCTTGCTGTTTTCAAACTCATTTTAATTGAACAATAATAATTATGTTTTTTCTTTCCGTTGTTTTTTCAGTATAAGAAATAAGAATTTAAAGAGAACAGGTGAGACCGTTTGCGTCGGCAGATAGGTTCCATTTGGAACCGGCCTTGGTCCAGCAGGAAAAATAAGGTTAGTGTTTCCCAACCCTCTTCTGGGTGACCAACAGTCCACTGATGTATACTAACACTGTATATACTACACTGTACACTGTATTGGCCCAGTCAAAGGCTTAGTGATTAGTTTAATCTGTTCTGGGCTAGAACCAATATGTGGGCTTTTTGATCCCAAGTAGAGTGTTGAGAAACACTAACATTGGGTTGTATCTGACTTTTTTTAAAAATATTAATATTTGTTCTTTCAAACAGTGTCAATAGATAAAGGTGATGTAATTGAACCAAAAACAATGACATTTTTACAGTTATATAATTTATTTATTTCTTTTGCCATTTCCTACTGAGGAAAAAGTCAGGACCCCCTATGCCCCTAATAGCTGGTATTGCCCCCTTTGGCAGAAATAACTTAAATAAGACGTTTCCGATAATTGTCTACCAGTCTGTGACATCAACTGGGAAAAAGATTAGCCCACTCTTGTGATATTTGAGGGGTTTCTTGGATTGACAGCCCATTTAAAATCACCACACAGCATCTCAATAGGATTAAAATCCAGGCTTTGACTTGGCCATTTCAGATCTCTCCATTTCTTTCTTTTGAGACATTCCTTGGTGGATTTAGTGGAATGTTTTGGTTCATTGGCATGTTGCATGGTCCACTTCCGCTTCATACTACATTTTTGTACGGATGGTCTTACATTTTCCACAAGCACCCTGCAATACAATGACAAATTCATAGTGGATTCTATAATAGTGAGCTGGCCAGGCCCTGCTGCAGAAAAGCAGCCCCAAACCATGACATTTCCACCATCATACTTCACAGTTGTGCTCAAATGCTGTCTGGCTGGTTTGCCCCAGACATATTCTGTTACTGTGCCCAAACAATGCTACTCTGGATTTATATGTCCAAAGCACATTGTTCCAGAAGTCCTGGTATTGCCCCTTTTTTATGAAAACAATTATTTGTGAGTGTGGAAAACTTTCTCCAAGTTAATGTCAGAGACTGGTAGACAGTCATAGGAAACATCTTATTGAGGTAATTTCAGCCAAAGAGGGCAATTCCTGCTATTAGGGCATAAGGTATCCTAACTTTTTCCTCAGTAGGAAATGGAATCTTTTGTTAAATAAATAATGTCATAGTTAAAATGTCATTATTTTTAGTTCAATTACGTCACCTTTATCTATAGATATTGTTTGAAATAAGATTAAATATTGATTTGTCTATATTTCTTGAAAACCTTAATTTAGTTTTTCATGGGGTGTCCTAATTTGTTTTACATGACCGTATGTTTCTATACCCACAATTTTGTTAAGAGCTGTTAATCATGACTAATGGTGTTAAATATGTATTCATCCTCTTTAGACTTCTCCACATTTTATTATTTTAAAACTTTGAATCAAAATTGATTTAATTAGGAATTTTTGCCTCTAACCAACACTAAATGTCTTCTAGTTTTGAAACTCTGGACACAAATGTTTTCCTATTCTTTTTTGTAAAATTGTCCCATGTTGGATGGGAACCTTTTGTTCTAAGGCAAATTCCGTCTGTCCTCTAATTCTCAATTGGATTGTGGTCACCCCAGCACATTGACCTGTTTGTTTCTAAGCTTTTGCAGTGTGACTTTGGCTGTATGTTCTTGGTCATTGGCCTGCTTCAAAATGAATCTCCTCCAAAGTCCTATGTCTTTTGCAGATTTTTCTGTACTTCATTTTGTCTCAAACGTTGCAGTCCCTGATGCTGATAAGCATCCCCATAGCATGATGCTGCCACCACCATGCTTGGGTTTGTGTTTTCCGTATGATGACCGGTTTTGGATCTGCACTAAACTGCGGTTAAAGTTGATACTCAAAATCTTTGTTTTGGACTCCTCAACCATATAATGTACTTTCACTTGGTCTTTCTCTCACATTCCTTCAGGCAAACTCTAGTTGACAATTGATGTGAGTTGCTTTCAACAATGGCTTTGTTTTTGCAGCTCTCCAATGAAGGCCACTTCTGTGAAGCACCTGGGATATTGTTGCAAAATGCAAAATGTCAGCGCAGCGTTCCAACTCGCCGTTGATCTCCCGGTGGCCTCTTTGTCTGTAAACTCAGCTTTTAAGGACGGCCTGAAAAATTCATGCCATATTCTCAAATTTTCTGAATAATATAATTGTCTGTTCTCTGGGGGATTCCGTAAATTTGCGTCAAAATCATTGCGACTACATCTCTTTTCATATCTCCAGATTGCTTAAAGATATAAACCTACGTTCTTTTCCGCGTTGTAGAGGACAGTTTTCCGAAAAGAATGACGTGTTGTATGTGTATTTTCGTAAAGGAGAAGCCTTCCAAATCTCGACCACAAAAACACAATTAAAAAATAAGAAATCACACCCGTTTCATTTCTATTCATATCTCCGGAATTGTTAAAGATAGAAGCCTACGGTTCATTACATGTTGTAGGGGAGAGTCTGATGCAACAAATGACATGTCTTTTATGTATTTCTGTAAAGCATAAACCTTCCAAATCTCAACCACAAAAATACTGTTTTAAATGATTGCGTAGAATAAAACTATACATTTTTTCAGGGGTTAATCTGATATGATCAGAATTTAATCTCATTTTTGGATTAAATGATCCATCACACTGGATGGATCACACTGATATAGGGATCTAAAATTTCAATTTTGGTTGATATTGTACAAATTTCGGAAGCAATAATGCAGATTACTTGTATATTATGTTACATGTTCAAACAATACATTTTTGTTTGTGGTTCTAAACCCCTGGGGATGTCTATATGTGACATAATCAGCCTTACCTATTGGAGAATACTTTGAGCTTCTTAATAAAAGCAACTACATGTCAACATACCTTTTTTGTATTCTCTTCACACATTGTTACTAATAAACTCATTAAGTCTTCTCAAACAATGTTACTATTCATACAATCTAACTATTCATCCTTCTTCAAGTTATGGGTTTTCAGAGTCCAAAATGTAAAGGACATCATTCTAAAACAAAGGATGACCTCCTGAGAGGTCAAAAGGTCAAGGTTCTGCCAGGCGGTTTTTGGGGTCCCAAATGACCCATAGACTGTAGGGGGTTAATGAACCTTATTACAGATGGCAACACGTTCCCTTACATTGCCCATGCTTATGCCTGGCTACAATGTTTTCTTTAAACCGTAGAATTTTCTTCATGAACTAAGTCATTCCTTAAATGATTGTATTTCATGATTTTGCTATATTCCGTATTTTCACGCAATCAGATATTTTCTTTTATATTTGTAATTACTCTACAAATAATTTGCAGTTATTTTGTTTTGATCATTGGCAAACATTTCTGATTGATTCTATTTAGATTTTCTAGTTGTAACATTAAAATATGGATGAATACTTATGGGCACCACTGCACATTTTGAGATAAGTCATAAGTTATTTAATTTGAATTGCATGGGTGTCTTGGAACTCAGTTGGTTGAGCATGGCATTTGCAGGATTGAATGTTTGAATCCCATAAGGGGCCTGTATAACTATGAAAATGTATTTCCTTATAACTGTGTGTTGCTCTGGATCCACTTGTCTGTTGAATAATGTAATGTAAAATGTAAATAAAAGTTACTGTAGTCTCAGTGGAAAAGAACAATGCCATACCAAAATATTTGATCCCCTGCTGATTTTTCACGTTTGCTCACTGACAGAAATGATCAGTCTATAATTTGAATGGTAGGTCTATTTGAACAGTGAGAGACAGAATAACATATGCAAAAATCAATTTCAAATAAGTAATAAATTGATTTGCAATTGACTCCGTTAAATAAGTATATTGTTTGGCTCTTATTAGGGAGACAGAGCTTGCGTTTCGCTCCATTTGCTATATTGGTGTCAGAAATGGTCTGGCGGGCAAAGGGTTATAGCTGCCATAGCTAGGGTCACAGCTGCGCTATGTTTCCTAGTGGTGTTTGGGGGTTGCTGTAGTTTCCCTTGTCCTTTTCAGCACCCTCTGAAATGATTCGAAAATTAACTTTTAGCATTTGTTTGCGACTGATTTGCGTATATCAAAACATCATCCCGCGGCGTATTTCACGCTGGAGAACCGGTTGCTTTGGTATAAAAGCTTGTTCCGCAAAGGAATGCGTTACAGACTGACAGCCTACATTTTGGGGAAAAAATCAGGAGAAAACGTTTCAGTGGGTGAGGGAATATTTGCTCAAGGACCTACCTCGTTGCGATACAGGCAGATAGGTTATATTTTAGCAATTCATGAGGGAACTCGTCACACCTAACTCAGGGTAAGAACAAGTAATCACATGGATATTGTTTTTTTTCTTTGATAAACTTTTGTAAGCCTTTTGTACAGAGTTATGGATATAAATTAGCATTTTTTTAATTCTTAAATTGTTCAAAAATAAACGACATAACTGATGTTACATGACTTGCATTTCCAAATCAAACAATATAATAATAGCATTTTACCGATTTTGATCTGAATTTATTGAACTGTTATTGGGATTAAACTGTTCAATATTATTAGTAGCGTGTCACAATGAATCGAAGGGGGTAAGAATTTCATTTTTTATGACACTGCACTGCCAGGTACTGTAATGAGTGCCTTTTACCAGACAGGCAATTCAGAATAATCCGAATTAAGTGTGTCATACTGCATGATATATTCTATGCCTAATGTGTGCTGGTGTACCCCCTCGTATTTGCTTCCTAGCTCTATTGCTAAAATGATAACGCCGGGTCAATTGAAAGATTGACAGTATAGGATCAATTCATATAAAGAATCAACCGAGGTTAAACAGTTTAATATTCGAGTTTCAACAGACATTCATATTAGTACCTCAGTTGTCTCCCTTCCAAAATTAGTGAGCGAACAGGGTAATTGCCGTCAGCAATGGTCTGTAGTATTATTAATAACACATCTTTGTCATGGACACAATCGAAATGTCATATAGTCTACTACAATTTATGTTGTTGATCCACGTTTTATTTATATCTATTTCAGTTATTGTCATAGACATTTCACATTTGACTCATAAAAACAGCTGGTATATGTATACAACCTTTATGTTGGATAAGTATAAGATGCATCAATTTTAGTCCTAAAAAGCAAAGGTAGCCAAACGGCGTGCTTGGCAATGGGTGGATTAATTACATTCCATTAAAAAACACACCGCCTAAACAATATGACGAATTTTCGAGTTGGTCATTGTGTTTGCCAAACTGTGAACATATTTAACTTAATGAATAATATTTATTCCTTCTGTTACCTTGCAAGGATTTCAACAATGTTTTTACTTTTTATTTGATTGTAATTTATTGAATGCAATGTACACTCTTAATTTAATAAACAATTGAACATTAGCAGAACACAACATTTTCACTATGGAGTTTTAGGGATCATCATGAAAGTGCAATACTGCTGATTGCATTTGGGCTGATCTAAAATTAACCTTTAAATAGCTTTAAAAGTATTCCGCTCCTAAGGGAAAACTGATCTACGGACCCAAACCTTCTATATTTCTGTTTTCAAAGAGTGTGGAAATGGGGTAATGACAATATGAAGGAAGTATTGAAATATTATAAACATAAGTGTAATAGTGCCTATGAATGGTACCTCAATATATGCTATTGTGCAATAAATGTTCATTGAACATCATCAGCGCATTGAAATGCTTGTGTGATCCATATGATCATATATCGATGTTAGAGATCTACTATTAAGTGTAAGTTTCATTACTGTACACGCATTTCTGTCACTTTCACATATTTTATATTAAATATGACCAGTGAAGGACGGTTTTACAATAGCTTACTATCCAATGACCAATAGATTTATAGATAACTTACTTACTGACCTTCCTGGTCTAGAAAACACACATTATTGTATCCATACATAATTTCACAAATTTTATATGAATTTATTTTGATTTTCAATATTATATTTTCTTTGAAATCCTTTTTTGTTGTAGTTTTTTTTTACAAATTGTGGACCTTTGTGGATGTTTTTTCCCCAAATCTTTGGAAAACAAATAAACTCATACAGTCTGATCTTTTATTAATTTAGCTGTCAGACTGACCACTGCATCAACCTAGCATCTTAAATGCCATAACATCCAATTTGTCATGAATGCAGAATCTGGACAATAATGTCATTTGAGGTTATTGATATCTTCTGAACTGGTTAGAAGATATTTTACAAAGACATTTGATGACACTGAGCAAGTTGAAGACTGAATACGCAGTGAAAGCCAAAAGGCAATTCCTGCAAGAAGAATTTACCACAGGACTACTTAAAAACATACTTAAAACACAATGTGAGGTATTGTTTAGAGGAATGCCTTAATTAATTGTTTTGTGGGCTAGAGCTTTTGCACTCTGAACATAATTGTTTTTTTTTTATTCATTAGTAACTCTATATTATTCATCTATGACTTCCTGTTTAGGGTACAAATCCCTAACTAGAATGTCTGCTAAATTACTAATACAATATAAATGAAGGTCAGAAAAGAAAACAGATTGTTGACCTTCCTCTTGCCAGAAAAACCTATTCTCATGAAGACATGTTATGTCAACACCTAGAGTGTGCAAACATGTTCATTTGAATGAAGCAAGGTTCTACGGTCATATGAGAGTTAAGATTTTTGTCATTCAGTTGCCTAATATAGGAGTCATTGTACCAGCAGATGGAGACAAAGCCCTGACCTGCTGTGCACCTTTTTCCCCAGACAACACACCTGGGTTTGATCCATCTGCAGGTCGTTGTCTTATCTGCCCGGATCTAGATATGTCTCCTTGGGAATTCTGTCAGGGGGAGAGATTGGAGAAAATGCATGCAGGGTGTTGAAATAGCTTGTGGGCATAGAGATGGCATCTCATTGTATTGAATTTTAACTCAAATGTTGGGTGTGTATAACTTGATCATACACCTAGTATGTGATCAAGCTTAATAACAACATTTATATGTTTTATAGTATTTTTTCTATCTATACCAATGCATCCAAGTGTTCCAGAGGTCACTGTAGAAAGTGCATAGCTCTGTATTTTAAAATGTGATCAAAACAATAGACTAAATACAAGATATCCATTTGCCCCGAGGATAACAAATGATTCCAACAAGAGTCATAACACATTTTACACTGAAGGGCTTTTGTATTGTATGCCCTTTTCAATCACCTCACCATCCCTCTGAAAGTCCCCTGCCTCTGGCTCAGACTCACCCTGCTAAATTAGCCAAATAACTGGACATTCCCTCAGCAGTTTAGATCTGTTTCAAATAATGCTCTTCTAGACCAGGACATGTAGTATGTGACGATATCGTATTAAGCTGTGAGCATCCATGAATTTATTGGTGTGCATTTGTTTTTTCACCCAAGGAACAGTGGTCAGTACCGCGACTTCCATACAGTCCAAATGCAACCACAAAGATAATGTCACTTAAACAAGCTCGAACAGCCAAAATTATCCAACAAAGACTGAACTGAACAAGGCAACTGAAATAGGCTCCCCAATTAGGGACAACTGGATACAACGGCCCCCAACTGGGGAGAACAAACAGGTAGCCAGAGGCCCCCAGCCAGGACCTGACAGATAAATTGTCAATTACTTCCTATGTTGGTTTAAAATAAATGGCCGATACGGTTTTCATACTTGCACTAACTGGGAAGAGAACTGAAATAATAGGTATGTAATTTGCACTTAACTTGCAGTATTGCCTGAATAGATCAAAATAATTTTGCTTTGCCAGTTAGCCACAAATTACACAGCAGCTGTAAGATAACCATCTTTAATCCATCCACACTCCATAAATCAAGGTCTGTCGCACTAAGTCATTCACTTTCCTAAAACAGGTAGAGGGTAATGCATAAAAACTGATTTATGTAGAGATGTGTTTCCAAAGAGTGCAAGTGGGCCGTGCTTTGCCCTTCGATCTTAATCTCACTTCATCGTGTATAGTGAGTTCAGGTGCACATTTGGTGTGAATGCACACCCATCATGTATGATTTCTCATTCCTGTTTTTATGGTACATGGTAAAGACAAGCTTAAGAGAGGAAATTGTGAAAGGGGGCTGTGTCAAATGAAGCCATGTCACAATGGAGTGATGCTATGTGGCCAGCAGATGGAGACAAAGCCCTGACCTGCTGTGCACCTTTTTCCCCCAGACAACACACCTGGGTTTGATCCATCTACAGGTCGTCTTATCTGCCAGGATCTAGATATGTCTCCTTGGGAATTCTGTCAGGGGGAGAGATTGGAGAAAATGCATGCACTGGTGACCAGTTTGTAAGAAACGTATGAGAAAATATTTGTTGTTTTGGTAATTACCATATGAGGAAGCTTTTTGCTTTTTAATATAATTATTAAAAAGTGGGAAAAATATTTTCATTTTGACAATTTTTTTGGGGTTTGTTTGGTATTATAACTATTTTTTTCTGTGTGTGATATGATGGCTTGATCTGATGACAACAATGTGCAACCTTGTCTCGTTCTTCTATGGAGGTTATATGAAGTCGATTGTGATTGGTTCTGTTCTTGCCCAGAGGTTGTTTTATGAACCTCTGGCACATTTAATGAACCCATTTCCAATATTACATTTCTGCAAGACTACAAATAGATAGGATTATTGAACTTGCTCAAAGTCATTCTCTAAATCAATATATACAACAAGATCCACATTCGTTAACCTCTGTGATTATAAAGAGATACCACCATTTTATGAATTATCTTAGGTAGTTAATGTGATTAATAGCAGCTTAACAATGTTTTTAAATTTGTCTCGAAATATATGTTTTTTTGTCAAAGGGATTGTTAAAAAAGCAGTGCTATATGCTAAAGATTTATTGTGTTTTATTGTTAGTTATGAACAGTGCTTGACATTGAAAAAAGTGCAGGAGCTGTCTTTTGTTAAGTCAGTCTATTAGACCACACATTACCACAATAACTTACAGCGGCCATTTATAGAATAGAAGGTTGCTGGTCCCTGATCCCATAGTTCTACCATCTACTACCATTTTGCTATAGATCAAAGGTACAGGTACAATGACTCCTATATTAGGCAACTGTATGAAACACATATTGCCCCTTTATCTTGATTTTTTCTGAGTTCTTCCCTGACAAATGTTTGTAGAACATTTCTAGACACCTAACAAACAATCAAAAAGAAGTTAGCCCTCAGGAACCACCTTATGACATTAAGTTCTTAAAGCCAACAAATCAGTACAGCCTTTTCTGACAGTCACTTGTTCACTCGGCCAAATGGTGCCGACATCTGCTAAAACCCTGTTTGTATGTCGTGACCATGATAGGGCCACAGTTTCACTGGCCCCCCCGTCTGTTTTATTCATATTATTTTGCTGGTGCCGTGCTCCCTTTTCACTTAGGAGGACATGAGCCATTGGACCAAACCTTAGAACTACCAGGCCCGAAAGACTTGTAGCTGCCCCTATCCAAATTCCTCCAGGTTGTGTTGCAGATCAAGTAGCTGACGATACCTGGCTATTTCAGCTGTCACTCTGCTGACCATTCCTACCCCCTGATTGTCCCTGTCCTTGTCCATCTGGTCATGGTTCTGACCTGGATATTGGTTTATAGACCCTGGACACAACCCACATGAATTTATTATTTAGTTACTGAGTTTTAGTCGTGATTCACCTCCCTACCCCCCAAATCTGCACTTTATTTAGAGAATAATGTAGAATTGTGTATGCTTTCACAACCACCTATATCTTCACTACTGTTGCAGGGGGTTACATTTTGATTACATTGAGTGATTTCAATTAATCTTGCACTTGTGGGCGGATATTGCACTAGAGTAAAAGTAATTTTCTAACCGGATATTAATCAGATGCCAATTTGAAGCCAACAATAAAGCCATCTTGATTAATTAACATCTTAATCAAGCTCATTTTGTATGAGAGCTACTCAAGGACGTTGTCCACAGCAAAAGGATGATCATTCTATTGATATTGGAGTCCCAATAATGTCCACTACTGACTTTTTGTTTATTGCAAATCAACCTTTTAGTTCTATGCCAGTATTAGCATGGTCAATAATACAGTACTGGACAGTTGTATCCTGCCTGCAATGGCAGATTAACACCTGCTTTTTTAAACACAATTGTATAAAATGCAGGACAATGTCTCAGGTCACACTTAATGAAACCCTCAGGTGACAAGACAGTAAAGGAGCACAAGTTCTTTCTCCAAGGTTTGTAAACAAAAGCAATCAACAGAAATTAACCAGGTTGTTCCTTTCTGGGTTAATCCCTCAACTCTGTTAGCGTCTGATAGCACGTGTTTAGTCTTGTTAGAGTTTCTTCCAGGCACTCTGCATTCCAGAGACAAGCTTGTCTGCCAATGCCAGGCTAAAATACCTCACACTGTCATCAAGGAAATTGTCTAGTGGTGTGTATAGGCATTTACCATACTGGGACACCACCTCTCTTGGCCAGAAGATGTAGCCAACAAGTAGGGAATATACCAACCATCACTCACCTAATTCTCACACACAAGGCACTGTGTCAAAAACATTTACATAAAGGCTTTTTCTACTCATCATATCATCTCTTAAAATGTGCCAGTTAGCTAACTACCATTAGTTACACTCAGTACAGTACACTAGCTAGGATTTTGCAAAGTTAGTTAGCTGCCTGCACTATTCCAGACTTTGTTGTCTTGCAATTTCCTTTCTCACCAGTCATGTTTGTCAATTAGCCAGTATAGAATATATTACATAGATATACTGGGGAATTTTAGATGGAGAACAACTTATTTTTATCATTGATAACAGAAGTAGCTAGCCCAGGAAATGCCTTATGTGTTACCAAACCCATGTTGACTGATGTGTTTGGAGGACTGATAGCTTAGTGTAACATAAATTCAAATGGCAAAACAGCATTTGAATTCTAATTTAGTTATGGCAGTTGCGTATAGTTGTAAATGCATTGTCAACTAAGAATTAATGTTAGTTTTGAAAAGAAAATTCTATCACCTGCCAAGAATCATGTTTTAGTAAACATTTTATGTTTAAATCCACTATTGGCAGATACCTACTTTTAAAAGATCTTTGGGATAAAGGTGTTGAAAGGAACAAGTCAGGGAATGGGTATAAAAACATTTCAAAGGATTTGTCTATCATTTTGAGCACAGTTAAGACCATTATTGGAGTGGACCTTGCATAGATAATGTGGTCCCTCCATACTGGATGACAGGGCAAGGAAAAGACTGGTCAGAGAGGATACCAAGAAGACAATGGTCATTTTAAAGGAGCATCGGGCCTTCATGTCAAAACGATATGAATGTGAAGACTGTGGGTGGAAGGAAAAGGGCAATATCAAGTCTCGTTAAAGGTCTGCTAAGAAGCTCATTCTGCATTCAGATGCCAAGAGGCAAAACAGGCCCTGGTCAGATAAGACCTAAATTGAACATTTTGGCCTGAACACAATGGTATTTATGGCTAAAACCCAATACATCTTTCCACCAAAAGAACACCATGTCTATAGTAAAGCTTGGCGGTAGCAGTATCCGGTTGTGGGAGTGTTTGTCTTTGCCAGGGACTGCAGCACTTGTGAGTAAGGGGGGAAGATTCTTGTAGAACCTCCAGCCCTTTGCCAGGAAGATGAAAATGGGAAGATAAGTCATGTTTCAACAAGACTTTGACCCATATCACATCCCCAAATCAACCATAAAGGGGATGTAGGACAAGCAGATGAATGTCATTTGGTGCCCAAGTCAGTTCAAACTGCCACCTGATCCCACAAGCCTACAGGCTGATATCCATGTAGCCTTCAAATGTAATCCTGTGGGATCAGGCGGCTGTGCAGGGATACTAGTCAGAGCGCCAACCTTTATCCTGTTGGGAATCTGTGGAATTACTTGAGGGGTGCAGTTCAGAAGAGGTCACCATGCAATTTGACTGAGCTTGAAAAATTCTGCAAGGAAGAATGGGCAAAGAAATATATGTTAAGAAAGAATGAATAGATAATTAATAATTAAAAGAGACTCGTAGCTGTATTTCAAGCAAAAGCTGGTTCCACCAAGTATTAACCAGGTATTTCTGAATTATTTTCCATGGATGTTGTTGGTTACGGTGTGTAAATAAAGTTGTAACATTCAGATTTTTGTAATTCAGTCGGTAAGGCAACTAAATGTGACATTTTGAAAGAGGGTGGAGACCTTCCATATCCACTGTATACTCAATAGTTGTTTAGGTAGTAGGAGGACAACCAATGGACAACCAATTATCTAAGTTTGGACATACATCATCACCACATTAGGCATGCAACCAGAGGTCTGTCTAGAAAGCGCTCATGACATAATGGTACTCTTTGCCATCTAAAGTAACTCAAAGCTAATATTAAAACCTGATATAAAAACAGATAAAAGAACACTTGGCTGCACAAACAAGAGTTGCAGACATGGTTATGAATAATGTACATAATTATTGTAAAATCTATTGTTGTATTTTTGTAGGCGACTAGTTACTATTTATATAGTTATGTACTGTGCTGTGTTTCTGATTTCTGTTTCCACCCCAGGATTAGACAAAGGCTAATGGGGATTTGATAATAATTTAATAAGGTACAAAAGGTTGTGTTATAGTGGCCAATATAACTAGTCTTCTTAGAAATGAAGCAATGTACCACAAACCCACAAGATGCATTATTTCCATTATGAACCGATTACCAAAGAATATTGTAAATTAAAAAGTGATGTGATTTCCTACCCATTGTATAGGGCAAGGCTGCTCAATCCTGGTTCGGGAGATCTGCCATCCGATAGGTTTTCTCTCAAACCCCAGTTGTGACCAACCTGAATTAGCTTTTCAATAACATTTAATTATTAATGTTGTATAGTGCTTCAAAGCAATGCATTTCTTTTAGACTACAGCTATGGAGAGGGAGGTGTTTCAAGATGATCAAACCAAAGTAACTTGCCAGACTGAACTTAAGAGGGTAAGAATGTATATAAATAACTAAAGTTAAAATATGTTGTATTTAGCTTTTGTTAAAGTAAGTTTAACCTGTTTCATTATCCCATAGTGGGAGACTAGAGTTAACAGGTGTGAATGTTCTATACCTGTGCGTAATCTAAAGAATGGATCAAGTTTCCATGACACCCTGCACCGCCAAGCAGTCAAGGTGCGTCTTGAAACAACGTAATACGATAATTTGTGGTACCATACCCACACTTATTAGACTGTTTTTGTCTTCACTTAGGAAGCCAGTTCAAATGTAGCTTTATATTCTTTAAATCTGTAACTATTAAATATAAAACTAACTTGGAATTGAAACTGTCTGTTTTTCATTTTCACGTGTAGAATCTACCATGTACATCAAAAGTATGTGAAAGTTCTCACATAATGCCCAAAGCTCTAGTGTGCTTTCCCAAAGATGCCTCTCTTGAGATCCTACCCCAGGCTATCGACTTAATTAACCAGTACTACAACTCCCTCAAAATGTAAGTAATACTTTTCTAGAGATTGTTATAATAATTATTATGGTCCCTAGATTGTTACATTTTTGGTCTGACAAACAATATCACACTTCTAAGAGATATTTAAGTGCAATATTTTAGTGTTGCTTAGATCGTTGTTATACTAACATAGAATCTGATTAACATTTTCATCAACATTTGTTTGAGGTGAAAATGCAGCTGCTGACAGCTGTTGAGTTAGATAACACAAAGCTAATTAGCTAGCTAGCTTTTGATGTAAAATACAATATTGTTAAAGTGCAGCACTGGAAAAGTTTTCTCTGAGCTTCATTGGTTATACAAACCCCTTTGGTTTATTAGTCATTTAGACCAGTTATGTAAGCTATCATTTACGCATCTGTCACCAGCGTTGTAGCACGGTGCCTTTCGGTGGTGGGATTCTGGGGACACTTTGAAGCGCACTTTTTGACACTTTGGCCTATTATACGCTCCTATTGTCACTTGGAGGTTTGTGTGTGTATATAGGTTCCTTTGTTCTGTCCCTTGGTGTGGTTCATTGTAGATATGCACTGTCAACGTAAGTGCCCCTCACGTTTGGTGTTTGTCTTGTCTTATTTAGCTGCCTTATTTCAGCGCCTTTTGTTTCTCCGTTGATCAGTATGTGTTTTGTTTGGTTTTGTTTAAATAAATCCATACGTTTGGTTCCACACCTCCACAAACCCGTGACGGCGTCCTACATTCCATTACTTTCAAACGGATTTCAGCCCTTTGTTCCACAAAGCACTGTAGCAATAGAATGCCCTTTTGTTTATATAAAAATGATATGCATGCATGAATATGATATGTTATAATTCCTTACAATTAAACACTATCTAAATAAATGACTTAAGTTAAACGTTCAGGTGCCAAACCCTTTGCACTGAACTGTGTGTTATTTTGAGGAGAGATCAGCCATTAGCCAGCATATATCAACTATCCATCAACCATCAGTATTTGTATAAATTCAGGTCCTTCTTAATTTCCAATTTTGTAATTATTCTCTTCTTCGTTCAGCACACTGTACTTGTGTGTGCACCTAAGTTTGTATGTATGTACAATGAGACCAGATGCATGGCTCTACCGGTTTTAGGTTTTCCTGGTGTCAAAGTGGTATGTTTGGCATGGTTACAGCAAGGTTACTTACCTTACCTTTAGATGGATTCCAAAGCTTGTGTGCAAATTTCAGTAAAACATCTTAAGAAGAATCCTGTTCAATGGTTCTTTAAATAACTTTTTCAATAACCTTTTGGGGTAGATTTTGAACTACTTCATTATTCTAATATTATGCTAATTATAAAACAATATCAACATAGTAAAATTCTTGTTTTAGTGACAGAGTTTATTTTTTTCCCCATGACCTATGTAATTTATCCCAAATGCATAGCCCCAAAATTAATCAGCATCATGTCAGATTGGAGGACATTGCAATGGAGATTAATGCCACAGGAACATATCAGCTCACTTCGGAGGAATTAGCGTTTGGTGCTCAGCATGCATGGAGGAATGCCCCAAGATGCATTGGCAGAATTCAGTGGTCCAACTTACAGGTAACAAATGACTTGGCATGCTAACAAGGTAGAATATACATTCCCCTTTCTCATTATCTATGATGTTTTTATTCATGCACGTGTGTGTTTGTACTATTTGGAATACATGCTGCATGTTCAAATGTTCTGCAGGTGATTGATGCCAGAAAGTGCAAGACAACTCAGGACATGTTCCAGTTTTTATGTGAACACTTAGAGTTTGCCACAAATGGAGGAAATTTAAGGTAAACGCACACATTGGAAGTGTAAGGTAATGTGAAGCAGGGGCAGAAGACAAGTAAACAGCATCTCTTCTAAAGAACACGTTCAATTGTGTGAAGTAGGAAACGTTTAATATGTCAATATGAACTATATCATATCACATTTCATTTCATACTATGTTGTATTGGTCCATTTCAAGTTAAGGTTTTTTTATTGCATTTCTTTATTTTACCTTTATTTTACCAGGAAAATAGAATTTACCAGGAAAGGCTAATTCACAAAAGCATCCTGTAGGGAATTTCTACTGAGATTAAGTAAAGAGATAGATAACACAGATAGAACGTGCATGGCAACGCACAGTTCTAATAAAGAGTAATTCAAACCAAGAGCATAGAGAGAAACCATAAACTATAAAGCGAAAATGAAAACAACAGAGAATTATCAGTTTTAGAGAGAAAGTTTATTTTTGACCTTGGCCTGTAGCTTGGCAATATGATGAGAGAGTTATTTAGTGTACTGAATAACCAAACTTCCAAGCACTTGTATGAGATGACTTGCTGAAAGCACCACAATCTTGGCTGAATCACTCATACCAGGGGGAAAGGGGCAAGTCTTTTTACCACACCACCTGTGTTTTAGAGATGTTTAGAACAGGTTTAAGAGCATAGAAGGCTTCATGGATACAAAGAAAACATTTTTATTGGTCCCACAATAAAACATAAATAAAGAAGATAGAATCAACACAAATACAAATTACAATGTACCAAATAAAATCAAACACTCATGCTAATGGATATTACAGTTAAATAGAATAGTCAACAATAACATACAATGGTGGGTCACTCAATGGCAGTGAGGTTCTAAGTGGTGAAGTTTGGGGGATAGGCTGGGTATCTTTAGAAGCACAACTGCTGAAATGAAATGGGCTTTATGAAAAACATTTGATTCGGTGATTCAAGACCGGTTGTGTGAGTGTTTTCTGTGCATGCTCCATGCTCCACTGAGAAGTAGTCATTGTGAACGTGAGAATCGCCCACTGGAGGGGGGTATTATTTACTTGAGCGTGAACCAGGCGCCTATATTTGCACGAGTCATTAGGCATTGTAGTACGGTCTGATGGCCAACAGCACAAAGGAATGCCTGAAATGCTCCGACCGCACCCGCGGGGAAAGTGGCGGTGGTAGCTCCTCAACAGCCACAGCTTGTCGTATGGGCGAGGTTGCTAAAGGTGGAGAAAATCTTCCCCCTGGTCCTCCTCGCTGTCACTTCCTCCAGACTGTCTTGTTGTACCCCGATAAGTTGACTGAGAGCAGAAGGTGGTCTGTCTATAAATCGAAATTCTCTGCAACGGTCTCTGCCTGCATAATGTTAGAAGCATGAAACTTGACTCATGGACAAGGGGTTGATGATCATGATGAGCATTTGTTTCTGAAGGAAGTACCCTGAAGGACATACACTGACACAGACAGACTGCGTCACGTCTGTTAGGATCGGCTTACCTTGTCCAATCAGTTAGATATTTACAGACCAACAAACTTGAGCCCTTCCGCAATCTCTCCTAACCAGTCACACAGAACATTAAGCTGAAACCCACAATGTTAATAGTGTGAGGTCATACTGTTCATGATTCATTTTGTTATGGACCACTTTCCCAAAGAGATAGTTTAACCTGCATTCATATTTGGGTGGAATTCCACTTCCACCCAAGGCCCTGTCAGTCAAGGCCCAAGGCCCGGTCAGTCATTTCTCATGACAAGTAATTAATCATCTCTTTCCCATTCTGTAATTAGCATTATTATCATCGTCCAAATTCTTTAATGAAACTCAAGTCAGTGTAGGTGCATTGCAAGTGGAAACGAACTCAAAAAGCACTCTCATGTACCTTGTCTTTTGTGGTTTACCCTCATTTGTTATTTCAAATTCTTGTATATTTTGTCTTGCAGGTCTGCGATTACCGTATTCCCTCAGAGACTGGATGACCGGCGTGATTTCCGGGTGTGGAACAGCCAGTTGGTTAAGTATGCAGGTTACCAGATGACTGATGGCAGTATCCAGGGAGACCCGTCAAGTGTGGAATTCACTGAGGTACTATATTCACTATGAACACCTAGATCCATCTCAGCTATATCAATAGCGTGAATTGAAACATTTAAAAACATACACTTTAATGGTTGCAGTTTGAAAGAGAGCAGCTGGCTCTGCAGTTTCTGGATAAGTCTTCTTGAAGGAGACTGAACAATGTTCTGACTAAACATAACAACTACAAACTAAATTATTTAGTTTCACGGGGTCCTCGGCCTGCTTACTATAATGGCATACTGTTTGTGCCTCTGAATGAGTTTAGAGGGTGTTCTAAGCGTAAGACGATTCTTTAAAGGTCTGTATCCAGCTTGGATGGACGCCCCGCTATGGACGTTTTGATGTGTTGCCACTGGTCCTGCAGGCCAACGGGGAGGACCCGGACATTTATGAAATCCCTCCTGAGCTGATCCTGGAGGTTCCCATGGAGCATCCTCAGTGAGTGACCAGCCTGGCTGGCGGTCAATGTCTTTCCTAGTGGTGGTTTTGTGTTGTGCCTCTTGTATTGTAAACCCATGTTG